>JASDQU010425453.1:0-10012 GCA_032191745.1 Picea mariana
CCTTCTGGGTATGAAACTTTATTTTATGTAGTTCTCTGATATTTCTTCTTTGCAATTTCACAGGTCTGATCAAAATTGGATGTGCCAAGTGGAATTTACAGTAACTTCCCCACAACTTGCTGATTTTTGTCCTTTCCAAGAGATCTCACTTGTATAGAATGCCCTGCAAAAAATAATTGATATAAAATTCTAAAACTCACACCAGACATACTATAGACTGTCCATGATCCAATGAAATGATTCCCACTCAATTTGGATACTCTAGGAAGAAGTTATGATTGTTTTACCTGGAACACCTTCTTGAGACTAGTCAATAGGACTAGTAAAATACCCTATCTTACATAGGGTGTATCTAAAAATTTAAGAGGACCCAGAAGTTGAACGTTTTACCATAGATACCTTACTAATTTCTGTAAATATCCTCTAGAATTTAGGGTCTGAAACATTACATAAAAGTGTTTATAGCGAAAATACCTCAATGACTCATTTCAGGATGATTCTAGAACCCTATCTGGTATAGGTTGTATCTCCGAAAGTATAAGGCCTCAGGAGCTGAATTTTGAACCCAACGTACCTTGATCCGTCTACTAAATATCCTCCAAGCCGTTCCTTTTGAAACATTGTAGAAAACATGTTATAGCAAAAATTCCAAGGTGTCTCATATGTAGCAGCGAAACCCCAAGACCTTGAGCTCTGATACCATATGTTAAGAACCAAATATCAATATAGCATAGAAAAACCTTAGAAAAAGTAATCAACGCCTTGAAAAAGAGATAATTTAAGATAATAAGCCTCTTCGAGGGGGAAACCTCCTTTTACCCCACTTAAATGTTCAAGTACAAGATGATTCAAAATGAAAATGTCTCCTTGGTACATATAGGACACTAGGAGGTATAATTACAACTAATGGCCTAAAGCTGACATAAATAAAATAACATTACTAATATAATATGCCCCAATTAAGGGGTAATGAGCCAATATTTGGGCTTAACAGCTAATAATATAGAAAAGTGAGATGTTTCAATGAAGATAAAAAGGGCTCAAGACCAAACAACCTTTGCAAACTCTATTTGATTAAAAATCCTAAACAATCAAACAATATGAAATCTTTGCGAGACGAAGATAAGACAACTGAAATGAAGGATGAACCAAGGGATCTTGTTAACCCAAGGGGATGACAACTAGGAGAAATTTGAAAACTCAAATAAGGAAATGTAAACAAGTGATAAATGTCAAATTCTCAAGAAAACAAAGTCAAAGACCAACTAGGATACTCTAGGATAAAATCCTCTCAAAAGTAGTCTGAGAAAAGCAGGGCAAAAACAAGCAAAATGACCCAAAAAAGGAGATTTGCACCCATATTACAAAAGGAAAAGGGCACTATGGCGCCCCTAGGAGGCTTAAGGGGACCGCCAATCAAGCTAATGGTGCATTGGTGTGAACTCTAGGGGAGTGCCAATTTATGAAAAAGATAAAAAATGGCTTCCAACAGCTAAGACTTAGTAGAGAATCAGTCAATGGCTATGTAAACTCTTCAATGAGGGAGAGGGAAGGGGAAATATATCAGAATGAAGCATCAAATAAGAAATATTTAATGAAAATAAAGTATTCAATACGAAACACATGAAATACTAGTTAAATTCCTTCCCCAGTGGAGTCACCATTTTTATTTTGTGAGAAATCTTACCCTGCGGACAAGCTAAGCTCCCCTTTAGACCAAAACCCTTATCTTTGGTCCAAAGACATAAGTGAACAAGTGGTTACTACTTTCCCTATAAATCTAACTCAATCAATCAAGAAAGACAGAAGAAGAATGTGTCGTACCTTGTTGCGATGTCTGTCCTCATTGCTCCAATCCTTAGGCTTGATCTTCAAGCTCCTCAATGCAGTTGGAGTCTCACAAAGACTAGTAAATGAACTCTTCCTCCTACTATGTATGATTAGAAAAATTAGATCTATCCATGAAGGATGAAACGACAATAAAAAAGAAAATGTGGGACACATGAAATTGAAGGGAATAGGCCAAGTTTATATTAATTGGAAAGCCAAAAGGAGGCACTTACAAAACATGCTTGATGATGCAGTAACTTCTCCAAGCTCATCATCCATCCCTTGCATGAAAACCTTGAAATCAAAATGTTGATGTTGCTCCCAAGGTCAAAGGTTTGATATCTGAATTCTTCCTCCCTTCATCTTGGAAATACCTTCAATATATAGGATTGAGAGGCATAACTACCATGGGATAATGAAGGATATGGTTAAGGATATAGCCATAGTATAGGATTTGAGCACAAACAACCTCATCCTAAGAGAGTCGGCCCTTAGGAAAAGAAGGAGGATCCCATATTTTCCTCTAACAAGATTGGCGTCACCACTTAGTGAGATACATAGTTCCATGGCTCCCCCTTAATAAGGCAGGGGGAGCACCGACGGCCCCTCAACATGGGTAGGGGAGTGCCACCCTTCTAAAATTCCCTAAAATGGTCGATCTTTTCAAGAAAAAGGAGTGTTTTGAGTATCAAATGATAGTTATTCTTCTTCCAACGTGACTTAGGGTTCATGAAAAATGTTTTTCATGGTTTCAAGGGGTTTTAACACTTAGAAAAGTGAATGTGGCACTTGGTAAGGTGCATGCGACACTTGAGACAGTGCATGAGACACTTAACAAGTTGCATATTTCACTTTGTGACACTTGCAACACTTAGGGTGAGAAAATCAAGTGTGAAATTTTGGTGTGTAACAATCACCACCAAATACCTAATGTTGGTCATGAAATAAGGCTCCTAAGGAATTCATGGATTCCAAAAATCCTCACTTAAGTTGGGGCATTAATGGTCCATAAGTGATCTGAATCTCTGGGGTTGAGATCTAGATGGATTGAATTCCGAGAGAGGAGGAGCTTAGTCATGCCAATATTGCATGGAAAGAAGCATGGAAAAAAAGATGTAAATGAAGTACTCGGAAGAGGAGCCTCACCTCTAAAACTAATTACTAGTAAATCACTCAGAGCTAATTAATCTCGCAATGAACAATAGAAAATATGAGAGAAACCAAAATGAGTAACTTGATATTATGAGAAGGTTTGATAGCCTTTATATAGCATTACAAAATGATACATTTGACAAATTCAAACAGAGCTCATTAAATGAGTCTCTATTATTATTATAATAGATCTAACTACCCAACTAACTAAGTAGTGGAAAATAAAACTGAATACAATAATAGAAAGATCTCATTAAAAGAGTCTCTATTATTATAATAATAGATCTAACTACCCAACTAAATAAGTAGTGGAAAATAAAAACCAATAAAATAATGAAGAGGTGGGATTCTCTTTGAGCCATATGGGAAACTTGGTATTCCAATAAATTAATGAGGAGGTGGGCATCTCCTTGATCCACATGGACAATCTATTAGATTTATAGCTTTATGAATTTTTTCATCCAAATTTAGACCATATACCCCCTAAAATTCAGATCATTCCTCCCCCCCTTAGAAAATTATGGTCCCCATCATTTCACCCATGTTAAAAAGAGAAACCACATTATCGTACCATTTTGATTACAATGTGAAAATACCCAATGAAGAGAAGGGTTTTGGGTTTTGTGCGATTTCACCCATAACCATGGGTTTTTGGTTGACCCATAACCTAGTTCACAATGGCATTGTACATGAGTAGAAAAATAAAGAGATTTTAATAAAATCCCAAAATAAAATAAAAAAATTATGGAAAAATCGTGACTTTAGGGGTTGTGAACATCCTTCTGCAAATCTATTCATAACTTTTGCTACAAGTGATGAAATCCAATTCTGCTGAAGACCCATTTGAGATACTAAAGATATGTTTCCATAGATATATGGATTTGTTTTGAGGTGGACCATGGAGTGAGAAAAACCAGGCTGAATTTGAAGGGCGCGTGACCATGTTGGTTACATACATGTGTTGCTTCAAACAACAATATCTCATAAAACAAGAAATGAAATGAAATTATCTGAAATACCCATTTTATGTATTGAATATATATTTCTATCCATAAGTGGAATTCCTTCTGTAGTTTCTTGAGTAGGTATAAAAGTACCGTTGAATATGGTGGTATGTGCGGCCTCCTTGGGTCAAATACATGTTGAGATTCAATCAATGATATCTCTCAAACCAGGAAGTAAAATGTGATTATGTGAAATACCCATTTGAGATATGGAATATATGTTTCCATACATGTGTAAATACTTCTTTAGTTTCCTTATCAGGGAGGAAAATCTCGTTGAATATGGTCGTATGCACGACCTCCTTGGGTCAAATACATGCTGAGATTCAATTGATGATATCTCTCAAACTAGGAAGCCAAATGAGATTTTGCAAAACACCCATTTGATGTATTGAAGAGATATTTCCAATGAGCTATGGTAGAGCCTCTGAAATGTTGTGTATATGTCCTAGAACCTATTTGAATTTGGATGAGTGTAGAGGGCCACAAAGGATGCCAAGGGTTTGTAGAGGAACATGGGTTGTTGTAGAGGTTGTGGAACCTCTCTGTGCTGCATGAACACCCTACAAATTTGTTGAAAATGTCACAGAACAATGGAGGTAGTGGATCCATGTATAGATGTAGTGAATCCATGTACGGATGTAGTGAATCCATGTATGGTTCTCCTTGTAATGATGAACGAAAATTCGAGGGTAAAAACAAAGCCCTGTAGTGCATGTGGACCAACTACGATGCTTATGGTGCATGGCCCAACAAATGGATTCCAAAAGTACCAAAAGGAGGTTGGTGATTGATGCAAATGTTTGTACCCGTAACATGCTTCAAACCCTTTCTCTGATGGAGAGCGTACCCACTCTAATACCACTAATACAGATCTTGGGGGATGAGATCTAGATGACTTGAATGCCTAGAGAGGATGATCTTAGACATGCCAATATTGCATGAAAATATGCATGGAAAAAAAAACATGTAAATGAAGTACTTGGGAGGTGAGGCTCAAAGATGAGCCTCACCTCTAAAACTAATTACTAATAAATCACTAAGAGTTAATTAATATCACAATGAACAATAGAAAATATGAGAGAAACCAAAATGAGTAACTTGATATTATGAGAAGGCTTTCTAGGCCTTTATATAACATTACAAAATGGTCCATTTGACAAAGTAAAAAATAGCTCATTAAATGAGTCTCTATTATTAGTATAATAGAAATAACTACCCAACTAACTAAGTAGTGGAAAATAAAACCCAATACATTAATGGAAAGAGCTCATTAAATGAGTCTCTATTATTATAATGATAGATTTAACTACCCAACTAACTTAATAGTGGAAAATAAAACCCAATACAATAATGGAGAGGTGGGACTCTCTTTGACCCATATGGGCAACCTGTTAACCTAATTAATTAATCAGGAGGTGGGCATCTCCTTGATCCACATGGACAATCTATTACCTTTATAGTTTTATGACTTTTTCATCCAGATTTAGACCATATACCCCCTAAAATTCATATCAATAAGCATTAGAAATGAAGCCTTGAACTTGAGATCCAATCTCAGAAAGTTTCATCTTTAAGATTCTCGGAAGGTTGTAGAAAAAATCCATTTTCCATTTCACGGGATCCCACAAAATAGCTAGGCCACTTGAGGCTCCTTCCAAATCTACCACTTCTACTTCACAATTTTTCCAGACCTTCTTTGCAATTTTTACCATCAACTGCTTATCACACTTAGTTTCTTGAATTAGTACGACCTTTGTTTTTTCCTACATAATTATATTTTTTAGCATTCTATGTTTGGATGGGGCATTCAAACCTCTCACATAACATTAAATGAGCTTCATAATATTGCTTTTGTTGGTTTTGGAAATATATTTCTAGGATCCATATCATTTTCCCTAAGTCCATTAATTGATCTCATGTTTCCACTATGATATGTCGATAAGGTTTTCTCCCCCACTTCATCTCTTCACTGAGGTTTTTTTTGAGGATTTTTAGAGGGTTGGTATTTACCCCCATACTTCCTGATGTTATTGTTGAGTTCCCCTGGCCTATCTCCTTGCCTTTGCTTTCCTTTGTTTCACTTTGTAGATTTCTTGGTTGGCCTATTTTCCTTTCATTGATTTCTTGTTATCCAAGGTCTTCCCTTAGAGATTTCATATCTCATTCTACCTTTTCCACTTCCATTTCTTGATTTTATTCATCTTGGTCTTTCTCCCCTCGATATGAATCATGATATGCCAGATCTTGCATTTCTTACTCTTTTTCTTTACTTTCCTCTGGCCTTAATTTTAGATCTGGTCTCCTACATTTCTCTATTGATTCTTTTGTTTGTGCTCCTTGTTCTTTGGCTCCTCTTGGGTTTTCTCCGCTATTTTTTAGTTGTTATCCTCCAACGCTTTAAATTTGTTTTGAGTATTTCCCTCTTCCTTTGAATCCGGTTTCCACGGTCTTCACCCCATCTTACGCTTCCCCTGGATCCTAATAAACTCTTATGCATTTGTTCCTTCTTCATGTTTATTAGTATCCGTCTTTATACTTAGGGGGAAATACATGAACAAATGGTCATGGATGTGGCACTTTCTACACCTAAATGAGATATGTTTTTATTCTAAAGGCTTACTCCATTCATTATCCTGGTATGACATTGTTACTGCCTCTAGGAGAGCTCCCACCATGTTCATATAAACACAGTTCGAAGCATACAATGTATATTTAGCAAGATTCATGACCTCAGAGACCTTGATGAAGGCTCCTAGGGTGTTCCCTATTCCTTCCAAAGTCTCTATTTCCTAGAATTCTTGTGGTAGAAAATACAATTTGATCTAGACTGGGGTCATCGCGAAGTCCTCTTTCTCTAGAGGGATTCTTTCCATCTAGTAGCGAAGATAGAGCCCTGTTGAGTTGAAGAAATAGGATTCTTCTTCAAATATTTTGTCTCTATCCATAGGGTTGGAAAAAATTGTTGTAAAGAAGCCTTTAGATCCCAACTTTAAATATACTTTTCTTTGAACTTTCCACTGGGAGCTCACCCATCCCATTAGATATTTTTTCAATGGTCAAATCTCCATAAATTTTCCTATTAGACCATGATCTTTCATATTTTGGATACAATTACCAATATTAGGAGAAGTGACCTCATGCCTTGGGTTTTCCTTAGTTCATGCATAGCAACCATTCACTTTTCATTTGTCAACTCCATTATTTCTTGGCTCAATTGTACCTTCAACAATACCCTTTCATACACCCCCCATTTCAATGTCCTAAGCTTGTTTTCATGTCTTTTCCACATCCAACTCTTGCACCGCCATTCCCATACCCTCTATCCCATCTTAGGCTTTGCACACTTAGCCCTAAAACCCTACACCTACCAACCTAGTCTATTCAACCACTTCCTCCCCAACTATCGATATTAACTTGATAATATATATCATATTATATTTAATATTAACATGATATCATATAAAAAATAAAATTCTAAATCATAAAATTTTATAATTATAATTGATATTAACATGATAGTATATTTAATATGAACATGATATTATATAAAAAAATAGAGGAAAGACACAAGATGGAATAACTTCGAAATACAATGTCTTAAACACCATCCTTTATATGTCGAACCTGAACAAATGTTTAAAAACTCCCAGTTGAACTTCAACTCAACATGCTTGACTCGAATCCTTTATCTCTAAAACTCCCACACAACACGCATGCCAACAATGACATATAATAATAATAATGGAAACTTACATGCCAATGAGGCCATATAATATGAAAAGGAAGCGCAACAAACAAACGCATTCCAATAAATTGGGACCAATAATTTCAGGTTTCACAGGGATTAGATTGGGTTTGATGCTTTCCTCAACATGTCTTGAACGAAAGTGTTTAAGTTGAGAAAAGAAGATCCACCTTGGAGGACTTCCCTTGCTGCACACTCCTTGAGCATGAGAGCCTTTTCCCTCAACTGCTCTCCTATGTGAGTTGTCCTCATTCTCTTCACAACATCTTCCACCTCTTTCTTTGCGACCACCTTATGGTCACTCACGTCCACCCCTCCAAAATCTAGTCCGATCTTCCATACATCCTTTGCGAATATGAAATTGGGAAACGGATTTCCATAATAAGGAGATCCCACCACAAGAACTCCCATGCTAATGCTCTCCAAGGTAGATTTCCATCCGTAGTGAGTGATGAATAATCGCACCAATGCATGAGCAAGGACTTTCAACTAGGTCACCTACCTCACAAACAGTTCTCGATCCTTGGTTTGTTCTTCTATATGTGCACTTACACAGGCCCGACCACGACCAAGAATATTAGTTATTGTAGGTCAAGAAACCAAAGCCACAGCAAAACCAAAACCAAAATAGTTGAAACTTGAAAGGTGGAATAAAGGAAAACAATGTGGCAGTAAGTTACATAGGTGGTTGATTAGTCATTGGTTTTTTTTAATAGGCAAGTCATATTTTTGGATGGGACAAGTCAAGGAATCCAGAAAAGTAATAGTATACTGTAGGATGTAAACTATTTTTGGTGGAAAATCATTTGGAACTGGCTTTATCAATTATGTATGGAATTAATTAAGGCTAATTCTAAAATTTGTTGTGGGAAAAAGTATGAAGCACATTTAGATTTATGATTTCAACGTATTGATAATGGATGAAAGGCATAAAACAACTTTTAAATATTCACTTAAAAAATCTAAAAATCCAGGTTAAAGAGATATTAGGTTTGCTTGAGTATGTTTAGTTCATACATATACGAAAAACAAAATATAATAAAAGATGCATTATGAAAAAAAAGATTAGCAAAAATTGTAGAAGGTAAGGTGTTGTAAGAAGAAAATAGAGATGAAGTAATTTCAAGTAATCTCAATTTCTAAATCCAATTTTGTAGAAAGTAAGGTGTTGTAAGAAGAAAGTAGAGATGAAGTAATTTCAAGTAATCTCAATTTCTGAATCCAATTGCACCTACAAGAATCTCCCCTTGTGATCATGTAGGTCTGACTAAAGTTTTTCTATGTGTTATAATGTGATCCAAGAACTGTGAGGATAGATAGTCTTTCATCAAATGTTAATGGCAAGTGAAAGGAAAGGTTCTTTTGGGTATCTATAGATTCATGATAAAGATAATAATGAACAATAGAATAGAATGTTGATTTTTAATGATATGTAACTGTTATAGTATATTAAAACTATAATTTTTAATTTCTTTTTTCCTCCAATAAAAATTTAAGTATATTTTCTAGAAACCAAAACTCAAATTGAGATGGACTTAATTTTAACTATTGGATCTCTACTCAATGAACCTATAACATAGCATGATTTGTTCTTGGGATATTAAATAATACCTCTATTTCCATTTTTTATTAGATATTGATAAATACCTCCCTAAATCCTCTTTTTAAACTCCCTTCTCAATATATTTTTCCAATAAAAAAATTATATTTTCATTATATATCCCTTATTTTTCCCAAATACCCCTTTTTATACCCCATAAACTACATCCCCATTACCTACAATATATTAACTCTATTTTTTATAGTTAGAAAACCCCTTTATGAAAGTAATATATTAACTCTATTTTTCATAATTTAAAAACCATTTTATGAATGAACGTGATAAGATATTGGTCAATAAGGTAAAGCCCCTATTCTTTTAACAGAAATGTCCCTCATACATGAAAAAATTAATGTAACACTTGAAAATAGAAGCAACAACACAGTGGCCGAAAGATAACCCTCCAAACTTTCATATTCCTGGCAACTTGCTCTGTGCAAGACATAAAGGAATCTGTCACGATGCATGTGATGGGTGGAAATGAATATTTTCCATCATCAGAAATAACGTAGTTGCTGCTAAGGAGGTTCTCTAATGCGGGCTCAATTTTTGCAGTGCAAGGAATTACTCGCCCATCTTGGAGGTGCGGTCATGGTCAGGCAGTAAGCCATCATGAATATACAGAAATCGAATTTTCTACACTTGTTTCTCCAATCATGATCACCTCTGGAAACGAGA
>JASDQU010425457.1:0-10177 GCA_032191745.1 Picea mariana
GTTCCAGCAGTCGTGTTCCAGCAGTCGTGTTCCAGCATTCGTGTTCCAGCATTCGTGTTCCAGCAGTCGTGTTCCAGCATTTGTGTTCTAGCAGTCGTGTTCCAGCAGTCGTGTTCCAGCATTCATGTTCCAGCAGTCGTGTTCCAGCATTCGTGTTCCAGCAGTCGTGTTCCAACAGTCGTGTTCCAGCATTCATGTTCCAGGAGTCGTGTTCCAGCAGTCGTGTTCCACCATTCGTGTTCCAGCATTCATGTTCCAGTAGTCGTGTTCCAGCAGTCGTGTTCCAGCATTCGTGTTCCAGCAATCGTGTTCCAGCACTCGTGCGTGCTCCATAAACAATCGATTGCCATCAATGACAACCTTGACCATCTGCGTCATCTCTTCTATAGCCATATCTCCAACAATATCCCCCTCAATGACAACCTTGACCATCTGCGTCATCTCTACTATAGCCATATCTCCAACATAACCCCTAGATACTCACCTAGCATCAGAGATATTTCTATGGATTTATTCGTATCTAGGGATCTTTCTAGTACCCATACCTCTATGAGAGGCGGTGCTTTCAAGGTTTCAAGATTTGATACCCTGCCCATACAATGATCCAGACTTACGACTGCTCGCCTGCGCATTGGTTATACAATGGTTTATTAGTTTCTTGACTTAGGTATTTCATAGGTTACTTGCAGGGGTTATTTTGCTTGTACCCTAGGTGAGATAGGGGTTGGACAACAAACAACCTTTATGGAGGATTACCTCTCCGGGGGGATCTGACCGACTAGTTGCTAAGCCCATGAGGGCCCCTATAACTGATTATGTTACCTCTAAACTTTAGCGGGGAGTCTCAAGTCCCTCTTGGACGAGACATACCTTCTTTGGCAAGGGAGGCCACTCAACCAATTTATCTTGTTTGCATGCATATTGGCTGTTTGAATTTTTGGTATGTTCTTTTAATACTAGTTAGCCTTAGGATATATTTTTATTTTGTCGAGTCATAAGTCATCATGGAGTTAGACCATCTTCCTCGTCGGTCTCATCGATTGTTACAGTTACCACCGGTTTTCGAGTTCTTGCCTTCTAAAAGGCGTAGATTTATCAAGCTTGGTACACACACATCCACCTTTCAGACTTGTGGTTCCATAAGGATGAGTACTAAGTCTAGTATTCAGAACATTGGGATTTCTTTGACTCCCATACCCACTATAATTAATGGCACCCCTTCAAATCCTGCAGCCTCTATAGTTGTAGGGACGAAGGGTTATACTAGTACTATGGATTGGCCTTTAGTTAATGATTCATCTCTTGCCTCGAACCCTTTTGGGGGTTTAGGACACTCACCGGGTTATAATGTTCAGTCCATCCCTATGGCTTCTAGTCCATTTTCTTATGGTATGCCTAACTTCACGTCACAATTTTTTACTGCCATCCCAACTACTGGCCCTAACGCTAGCTTTGGACTTGGGGAAACTACACCTCCTTACACTTGTTTCCCGTTTGGTGGTTCTCATATTCCCCAAGAGAATCCTAACTTAGGAAGTGTCCCTTTTGTTAACCCTGGGTCCAATCCTTCTACAGGTTGATGGAACAACCTATCTGGTGGACAAGTTCTTCCCTATATCCCTATCTCCTCAGTGCTGATTCCGACCAATACTTTTGGYGTGATGAATCCACTTCAATCCTCTGGGTTCCCAACTGTAGGAAGTCAGYCTTACACTTTGGGCAACCCCCAACCCAGATCCAATCTAGTTGGAGGCAATTTTTACAACCCCCGGCTCGGATCTAATCTGACTAGGGGAAATATTCATAGCCCTTATCAAAACATTCCTACTGGGATGATGCCCAATCCATATTATATGAATCAACTCGGAGGAGGGCCTTACAATTTTGGACAAGGTTTTGGTCCTCACCAAAAGCCTGGATGGAATGCAGTTCACAGCGCATAATCTTTCGCGGGAGGATGGGTTCAGGTGTCGCAACCCCATCTTCCCTTTCTGGCCATGCTTAATATGCCAAACTTGTCTAAATTAATGAATGACCCAGTGAGTCATGATCCCACATGGCCCCCTATCCCTACCAAACTTCTGTCACACATTCCAAAGTTTGAAGGTAATAATGGCAAGGACCCTGGTGATCACGTCACTACTTTTCACCTTTGGTTCTCATCGAATTCTCTGAACCATGATTCTATTAGATTACGATTGTTTCAGTGCACTCTCATTGGAGTTGCATCACAATGGTACATTGAGCTACCGAGGGGGACATATGGGTCATTTCATCAGTTGGTGCTAGCCTTTCACAACCAATTTCAACTACCCATTTGTTACGATGTTGGCCTCGAACTTTTGTCTACTCTACACCAAGGTATCGCCACTCACATCTCAGACCATATCCAAGAATGGCATAGGCGAAAATGGTTGATTAAGACTCCTATACCCCCAACCTTTCTTCTAGAATGGTTCCTAAAGTCTTTGCATGCTCCTGTCTCTAAGGACGTTGCTACTTTCGGGGTCTTCAGTGAGGAAGAAGTTATCTTTAGAGCCCAGCAATTAGATTTAATATATGCTTAGTCTGGGATGTTATATCACCTTCTTCTAGATGTACTGTGGCCAAATCACGATCCTAGATAGAATCCCAGTCCTCATGCCGATGGCATCATAGGGTCCACCAATGTAAATCCCATAGACTCAACAATGAAGTCTGTCGGAGGGTCAACTTCGTCAAGATCCTCCAAACCCACCCAGTCAGCGGATCTACATTCTGTGCAATCGTCGAAGAACCCAATTGGTGACCAACAATCAGGTGGGAATAAAAGGAAAGGTCAAAATAATTGTAAAGGTGGGAAGAATAATAACAAACCCAAGGAAAAAGATAATAATGGGAAGCAAAATGATAACGCTGGAGAGGGAAAGAAATAAAAATGTAAGGTGAAGTTTCCTTGTAAACTTTGTACCGATGACCACCTTACACATTTATGTCCCAAAATCGCGAAGGCTGTGAGACTTTTAAACCTACCTCCCACTGTGCTAATGAATCCATTCCCACACAGTCAACACTTAGCCTTGAGATCTTCGAACGTCAAAAATGCGCTCGGTGGAGGTCAAAACCCACCGTCGCAATATCGCGATCGTGTTTGTATCAATATGGTCGACGTAAAAATCGATGTAGCCACCCATTCTCAAGATTATAGCTCTTCAAAATATAGTACCATCCTAGAATATCCTCCTCCCCCTATAGAGACGAACTTATAGATTGAGAATCCAGAGCCACCACCTCATATTCTGAAAGGAGTACTTAAGCACTCTACCCACAATCCTAATTCTAGAGCCGCCTAGAACTACTCCATTGTTGAGGATTTGGGAAAAACACCTTGTGTGATGTCAGCTTTGGAGGTACTCTAGACATGTCCATCATAGAAGAATGCCTTGCTCTCCACCTTAGGAGCTCTAGAGCCTAGTGGCTCAAAACTCATCAAGTTTTATGTCACGAATGTGAAGCCTCGCCTACCCTACCATGTGGATTTCCAAATCCACATGGAGTATTCCAAGTATACTATCAAACGTGCAGTCATTGATGAAGGTGCTACCACCTACGTGATGTCCCTGGTCTATTGGAAATCTCTTTGTTCTCTAACACTTTCCAAGTCATCGAACATGTTGACTGTATATGACAGTGATTCCTTCCGCCCTCATGGTATTCTCCCCACCTTTTCAGTCCAATTAGGTGGGAAGACGGTAGAGGTGGAAGTTGAGGTAGTTGATGTGCCTCTCGATTATAATTTGTTACTAGCTCGCAATTATACCTATGCTATGGTCGTCGCTGTATCGTCCATTTTTTAGTATACTTTGTTTTCCTCATCAAGGGGAGATCATGACTATTGATCAGTTATCCTTTGCGTACTCTAGTTCGAATGCATCTGTTGGACCGTTGATCCCTATTGTCGACAATTCTCAACCAACAACTTAGAATATTAGCGTTAGAATGTATTCTTCCCTCATGGGTACTTCCGACTTCTTGACACTGATTCACCATGTTTACGCCATGACCAGTAGGCCTGCGTCAACCTGGAGATCCATACCTTTCCGCACTTCCTATTTTAGTGATCCATGGACCCTACCTTCTCTGACTTCATTGGGTGAAGGACAATTTCACGTTGGCATGGCTATGCCACTATCGACAACAAAGATTGCATATCAAGTTGTTCTACAATCTTCTGAAGATCTTGATCCTGTTACCTTGTCGACAGATAAGGAGGATCCTATTCTTCGGCCTGTATAGGCCACCTCGTCGTCATGCTCACATGATTGTCCAGATGAGACTTTTCCTTCGGATGAATCCATCCTCGAAGCCATGAATGGTTCCGAGAGACCTTGGGATGATACGCATCAACGATCTTATTTTCTCCCAAGTCTCGAAAGAATCAAGCAAGATGATTTTTGGTCTACCTTGAGTGAGATAGTCGGTCATGCTATAGTTCCACTTGATACACATGACATTTATGTTGAGGAAAATATGGCGAGTATTTCTCCTACCATCTCGATCGATATCTCTCATATCCCTAGCAAGATTGAGAATGTAAATATAGGTGCGGATTGTTCGCCAGAAGAAATTTTGATCTACACCAAACTCTTCAAAGAATTTCAAGATGTATTCGCTTGGTAATACGAAGAGATGTCAGGGATCGACCCCCGTATTTTCAAACATGAGATTAGGACTTATCCGGATGCTAAACCTATTTGACAACATCTTAGAGCTGTAAATCCTAGGAAGGTCCCTGCTATTAAGGTAGAGGTGGAGAAGCTACTTAATGTTGGCTTCATCTACCTGGTTCCCTTGACCGAATGGGTATCCAACCCCGTTCCTATGAATAAAAAGCAAGGAACCATCTATGTGTGTATGGAATTTCATGACCTAAACAAGGCCTATCCTAAAGATAACTTCCCCATGCATTTCATTGATCAAATTCTCAATGAGTGTGCGGAAAGCCAAATATTTTCTTTTATGGAAGGATTTTCGGGATATAACCAAATCCAGATCAAACTTGAGGACCAACATAAGATGACATTTATATGTCCTTGGGGTACTTTTGGATATCGGAAAATGCCTTTCGTTCTTAAAATTGCCAGATAAACCTTCCAATGTGCCATGACTTTCACTTTTCATGATCTCAAGCACATAGTCAAAGCCTACCTTGATGATCTTGTTGCTCACTCTCACAAGAGAGTGGATCATGTTATACACCTTCAACTAGTTTTTGAAAGATGTCGTTACTATAGAATCTGGTTAAACCCTCATAAATGCATCTTCTACATTAAGTCTAGTCATCTCTTAGGATTTTTAGTTTCTGAGACCGGGATCATGGTAGATCCTATTAATGTTGAGGCAATACTTCAGTTGCCTCCCCCATGCACAATTAGACAACTTCAAGGTTTACAGGGGAAAGATAACTTTCTATGTTGTTTCATAGTGAACTATGCCAATATCACTAAGGGTTTCATGCACCTCTTGAAGAAAGACACTCTTTTTATCTGGGATGAGATACCTCAGGAGTCTGTTGACGCTTTAAATAAAGCCTTGGTATCGACCCCTTTGTTGAAATCCCCTGATTACAGTAAAGATTAATTTTGTATGTTGTCGCATCTACTGAGATGATTGGTATGGTTCTAGTTCAAGAGGATGATGAGATCCATGAACACGTCATCTACTATCTTAGTCAAAATCTAGTCGGCCAGCTTAATCACTCTCATGTTGAAAAGATAGCTTTGAATGCCATTCATGCAGTCCAATGTTTACATCACTATATATCTCTTTGAAAAACTATTGTGGTTGTTGATGTCAATTTGTTTCAATATGTCCTCACTAGGTGTATCATAGGCGGGAAATATAATAAATGGAATGTCATCCTACAGGAATTTGATCTCGACTTTGCTTCGGCCAAGTCCAAGAAATCACTAGTTTTTGCGGAGTTAATATTCGATTTTCCACGATTAGATGAGGATTTTATCCATGTCGATTCATTTATAGACGAACACATTTTCCTTGTCTCGTCATCCGACTCCTGGTATGGAGACATTGTTTTATATCTTCAAACCTTGAAGTTTGCTCAACATCTCTCATGAGATGATAGATGATGTGTTAGATATCAATCCAAAAAGTATACCATTGTCGATGACACTTTATATTGCCAAGGAATAGATCATATCTTGGATCGTTTCTTAACTCACAAGGATGTCGAGTCCGTCCTAAATGATTTCCACAAAGGGGCTTGTGGTGGTCACCTATCCGGGCTTGTGACAGCCCAAAAATCCTACAAGCTAGTTATTTTTGGCCCACTATCTTTAAAGATTGTATCGAATTGGTTAAGAAGTGTCACCCCTGCTAGGTGTTCACTCGAAMAATGCGCTCGCATCCAGCCCCTCTTCACCCAGTCATTACCGTCGGTCCCTTCACCAAGTGGGGGGTAGATTTTGTCGATTGCAACCCAACTTCGTCTACGTGGTACCAACATATTATTGTGGTGGTTGACTACTTCACTAAGTGGGCTGAGGCCATGMTTACTGTAAAATACGATGGGAATACTGCATCCTTCTTCCTATTCAACCAAATTATCRCCCGGATCGGTATCCTGAGTGAGATTGTCACTGATCATGGCAGTCACTTTCATAATGAAATGATGGTAGAACTAGCATCTAAGCTAGGGTTTAGAAACGGTCATTCATCCCCTTATTACGCCTAGGAAAATGGACAATTAGAGGTCGTCAACAAGTCT
Organism: Picea mariana; assembly: GCA_032191745.1. Lineage (NCBI taxonomy): Eukaryota > Viridiplantae > Streptophyta > Pinopsida > Pinales > Pinaceae > Picea > Picea mariana. Next base: position 6,767 of record JASDQU010425457.1, read on the forward strand.
CTCAAGACCATTTTGCAAAAACCTATCAGTTGAAGTAACTCCAATTGGCACATCATGTTATATCCCACGCTTTGGGCATACTGAACCTTGGTTAAGAATGCCAGCCATTTTTCCCTTTTTCAGTTAGTGCACAGTGTGGATTCAATCCTTCCCATTGAATGCAAAATCCCTTCTCTCAAGTTGACAGTCGAGCTCCTACTTGACACTTCGAATTTAGAGCGACGCCTTGTGCACCTAGAGAGTCTTGATGAGCAGTGTCGGGACACCTTTACGACTATCAAGGAAAAAAATAAACATGTTAAGGTTCAATATGACAAGTCTGTCCGTCCTCAGTTGTATGCTGAGGGTGACTTGGTCCTCTTGTATGATCAAGCCAAAGAACCACTAAGGGTAGGAAAGTTTAAAACCATGTGGCACAGTCCTTACATTGTGCGATGGGTTTTAGAAAAAGGACTCTATGAGTTGGAAGATTATGAAGGGAATAAGTTGTACGAGCCTAGAAATGGGCTCTACTTGAAAATGTACTATGATTGAGCCCTAGGCTTGGGCATAACTCTTTGTATATTAATGTAAATTTAGTGTATATACATCTCTTTTTTCCTTTTTTTTTCTTTAGCTTGCTTATCACATTTTCCCTTTGTTGGCAGATGTCAACAGATTCTTTGGTCTACCTAGGATTCGCAGACGAAGCCATTCATCATACATGGAACTTGGCTTCCGCCGCTTGGGTGGTTTACTCACTCGAGGGTTTGCTAGTATCATCAGGTGGTGCATGCCTAGGGCCATCCACGAATAACGTGGTCGAATATAGTGTCTCCATAGAACTTTTGCACGATGCTATTTCACATGGTATTCTCTCTTTATAAGTTTTCCTGGATTCCTGGTTAGTAGTATGTCAGTTGAACAGCCGTTACCGCGTGCATGATCCTACTTTACTCCATCGATTCCTACGAGTACATATTTTAGAATGACAATTTGATTTTATTACATATTATCAAATTCCTAAGAGTTCTAATCATGTATCTGATGCCTACGCTAACTATGTTTTAGATTGTAATTTGTCACATTAATAAAGAAAATAAAACCATTAACTCAATGTACACATTGTAAGATATAAGTAAAGCCGACGATCCCTTTTATATATTTCAAAAATATGGTGTTTATATTACAAAAATTGGGGCTAAAACCCTTAAAATACATATACAGTTGATATACATATCCCAAGAAATCTATGCCTGTGGCGTCGGATGTGCATCATGATAGCAAACCATGGCATTTCCAAGATGTCGGAAGTGTCGTACCCATGCTATAGGTACACCAACCACCCGTCGCTACATGGCTTCAGGCAGATCCTCTAGGAATCCTCTGTGTCAAACAAGACAGGTTACCCTGCACATTCTGTAGGACCCTCTCTGCATCTCCTCCCACCACCTCATCTTCCTAGTTCCTCCTTCTAGGTCAAAGTAATCCCTTTGGATGTCGTGGACCCATGTTTGCGATTACACATGTATCTAGTTTATATTCAAACACCATTCAAAAATATTTTTGTTCCTTAAATACAAAAATACAAAAAATAAAAATAAAAATAAATGAAATATCTAAAAACGTTTTACCTATGGCACCATAGGCAACCCCTGGTGGAAGCGGCATATTTGGGTCTCCTCTGAAATCGATCCTCGCATAGGGATAGTCATCCAACAATGATTTGTCTCTACCACTAGAAGAAAAAATCATCATTGTAGGGTGTCGACACCCTACCTCCCCCCTGTCATTTCATGACTTTGATCCACTGCGCCATAGCTGGATCACGTGGTCCCCTAGGAAGGATCTCCACTCTAGGTCCCAGACTTGGAACCTGCTTGAAAATGAAGCTGCAAAGAATAGAGGCAAACCCAAAGTTTCACTTACACCCCTGTTTTCACTCTGTCAACTGACCTTTCATATTGGTCAGCGATGAGGTACACCAATCATAAACAGTGGGTCTTGTGCACTCCACTGCATAAAACATAAACGATCTCGATTCTTGATGCAATTAGGCTGAACCTATGATCCTGGTAAGAACGAGCCAATGATCTTCAAACTAAGGTTACTGATTTCCCGGATGGGGACTTGACTTCCCACCATGGGAGTCCCTGCTACACAGTGGGCTTCGATATACTCCTTGACATTCATTCCACTCCCTGCTCCACGTGACTTGAGGTCCACAACCTCTCCTCGGCATGATAGACTAGTCAATAAGTAGATGTCCTCTATTTCGATCCTTAACGGTTGTCCATGAAGGATAAATCTCTCTCTATCAGGATCCCAATAACCCACCAACATTTCCAAAAACCTCACATGGACCCTCATTCCTTTGAGAGCCCAAAAMTTGTACAACCACATTTTTTTAAAGTCACTTGAGCCACCGGATCCCAATCCACAACTGCATCTACCTCCTCATGCTCTCTCTCTCTCCATTCCAAGACCATCCTGCAAAAAAAAAATCAATTCTTGAGTTAAGAAACCTTTTTTTTCCAATTGCGTACATATATGCAGCTTACTTGCCCACAGTCATGTGTAGGGCTCAATACACGCTCCCTATGGTTGACACATGGGCGTATACCTAGTTGTACATGCGACCTACACAAGGAAACTCATGTATACCTAAAACCTTAATATACGCCCCCAAAAACTAAAAAAGGGAAACCTAATTCAAAAATGTAATCCACTGAATTTGAAGAGGAAGAGATGAAGAGTTACCTGATCTAGACGATTCATGATTTCGTTGCYCGATGCTCCTGTAATTGCCGTTTGAATCCTGGAGGTATTTTTGGTCCAAATTGCACTATTTGGGTAAAAATCAAAATGATACAGTAATTTTTTATTTTATTACTACTTATAAATTATTTTTACCCACTTTATATAGTTTCATGCTATTTTTTTAACCTAATGGACTAATTCAAGAATGGTTTTAAGCTGGTTTTGCAGTTTTGACTCAGTTTTCTTGCGGATTTCAACGTCATGGTTGGTCGTTCGTCTCCTCATGCAGGTATTTTCATAAACTAGCATATAATATAGGTATTTATTCCATTGTGCATTTCACATTATCCTCCAACTACCGCTTTTTATGCCTTAGGTATGAACCCATTTATTGCGATGCATGACTCTCCATCTGTTATAAGTAGCGTCGTTAATAAATGGTAGAAACTTACGAAACATGGGCACCCTAGTTAGATCCTTTTTGTCATTTGGTGCCCATGCCAAGTTTTTCCCTTGGGACCGGGAGTCCATTATAATTCAATACATGAATTTATGATGAAACCTCATTTCTCATTCATACACACGCGACCTTATTACCCGCGGACTCCCAAAAACGAGTCTTAATTAATCTCTTTTCTAACTTGTCTAAAAACTGAAAATATTGTTGAGTGA
>JASDQU010425463.1:0-10011 GCA_032191745.1 Picea mariana
ATTAGATAGCATAATCCATCAATATACATAACAAATATGCCCATGGATAATAATACATATATTTGCAAGATATCAATTAGATGGGAAATGAGTATTTCTATTAATAAGTGATCAGCAGAAGTGAAAATATTACAAACTTCTGTGTCGGCACAGTTCAGGACCAAGAAACCGAGTTCCTTCCAACTGGGCCTCCACCACTTCAATCCTCCACCAAAGGCAAGCTCATATAAGGGAGACAAAGAGGTTATCCATCAATAAGGGAAGAGCTTGGGGGCTGAACACTATGTTCAGACTTAAAGGAAAAAGGGATGCAGACTCAATATGAAGTAAATAATTTCTTCAGAGTAACTTTGCTCTCAAAGTTGAATTCTTTCTCTTTTCCATAGCTCGGAATTAACTTCTTTATAGCCTTCAAAATGCAGCTGAAGGGCTGATTCAGAACTTTTCCAGTATATGGAAGGCCAAGGATCAGAGATCTATTGTCGTGACATGGAAACCCGACTTATAATTTTGATTTTCTGGCACAAATCCCGATGTGCGGGGGCTTAATGGAGCAGCCTGCGTATACACTTGTTGTATAGGGTGCAAGATGCATACAAGTGGAAAAAATTTATATTTTTATCTCTGGACTTTAGTAACAAGGAAGACAAGTCTGCATAGGGAAATGGAATAAGGCCCTCTCTGCAAGATTGCATAGGGTGAGGCAAATCTTTCTCTAACAGACGTCCCTTTCCCTTTGGATCTACTATTTTGTTTTGATGGGGTTGCTTTATGAACCTGTGTCCATTGGTCACCTTTCAAGATTTTCACCTCCTCTTTGACTTTCTTTTTACAATGACAGGCGAAGTGACTATAGCCATGGAAATACCTGCATTTAAATGGAAGTTGTTCATAGTCCAATTCTTGGATGTAAGACTAGTATGCAACCTTTAGTTGAATGGCTTCTGAGAGTCCCACCTCCAGATCGAATTCCATGCATATTATTGCACAAGAATATTGTTCCTTTCTATCTTCTTTATTGATGTATTTTCCGAGGGTGTTTCCAATGGATTCTAGAGACTTCGGATTCCAGCAATGCAGGGGTAAATGAGGAAGGCGCACCCAGACTGGAACAGCCGAGGGAACATTTTGCGTTGGATCAAAATATGGAGACCATTTTTTCAGGTACAGACCTTGAGGGAACATAAAATACGGTCTATTCCCGAAGATGAGATTTTTGTCTTCTAGATTGTCAAAAACAAAAACGAAGAATCCCTTGACAACCAGATGGCTTCTGATGCATTTCTTTACTAGAGGATTCTAGTTCCTCTGCACCCATGCATATACGGCTTTGGGAGAAGGATATAATCCTATGAAATACCCAATGAGCCCCCGCTCAGCCAAGTTCAAAGAAGATCTACAGGTTTCTTCTACTGGTAGGTCAATTGAAGGGATGTTGTCCAGTTTTTTTACAAACTTCTGGTGCGAATCTAAGGCAGGTCGTTTGTTGCATGCAATGACCAGCTTCCTGAACGCGTCTAACTCGGGTGGGAGAGGGGGTGGGGGAGCCTTTGGGCCCCCTCCTGGGGCCATCGAGAGAGAGAAGGTGGAAGGAGGGCGCACTAGTGAGCGTGAGCACGACCAAGGGAGGGCTTCTAGCAGCAGGATTAAAGATCATATTAGGTTAGATCCATGTCAGGCATGCATTTTAGCAATGCATGAGGAAGAGAATTACATCCAAAAAACTATGATATAGGAAAATTTTTATTCAATATACCAATCACCAATTTGACCTAAGTTGTGCATAGCCTGCCCTGTAATCATGGGTGGTAGAAAACCAAAAAATGCTTTATGAAGAGGAATAATAACATAATGAGTTGGATCTTGCTTCTTTTCTTTTCTGGGTGCTGTGGAAACTATTATGTGGTATTTTCTAAGAACAGGGTCTGCAAACAAAAGTGGAAATCAATAGAAGCAATGAAATTGTGTAGTGTAATAAGAAAACCACACATAAAATATTTAAAACATAAGCATTGCGAACCCATTACCATTAATTCACATATCAATGCCATTAATTATGAAGCAAAGGGTGGCCAATCTTATTACCATTGAAAAGATGGCGCAAATAAGACCGACGATGTAAGACTTTTAAACTAATTAATCCTAAGTTAATAGTTTATTATGTCTAATTATCATTGTAATTCTCAGACCACGGGACCTCAGTAAAGAATGCACACAAGATTTGTGTTTATCGTCTGGTGCCAGAGATGACGTGGCACAATATAATTAATCTTTTTGTAATGATCATGTTAACCTTAATCACCACATTAATCTTTAATTGTCACTTAAATTCTTGTATGTCGGGAATCGAGATATCGTGGAGTCTATAGAACATGTGTATAAATAAAATCTGAGATAGAGATATGAGATTATGTGGCAAAGATGACATAAGATGAGTTGACAAATCAATCATACACAAGTGCCATCTGTCATACAAAAATGATTAAATGACCAGTATGATGGGGTTAAAAATGGATGACATGTGTCATAGATGTAGGATAGGTGCCATGTGTCATTAAAGACATGTCAACTTATGGTCACGTGTAGATGAGCAATAAATAACCATTGAATGTCAGATTTCGGGATATTGGATAATTTATGAGTTCTGGTGTATGTGATTTAGCCCGATGACCGATATCCGAGATTATGGAGCCCTTTGTAAAGTCATATACTTTGGGAATATGACCTTGGGATAAAATAGGATCGTGAATATAATTTTTTTATATATATACAAGTTAAAAATAAAATCAAATAAAAACTAAATTTACAAACAAAACAATCATGATGAATATAGAATAAAGCAAAGAGGGACCCTAAATTTTTTAAAATTAAAAAATTTACATTGATGGGTTGTTGAGGCTCAACACCTTATAATCTTGATTGATCACTGGCTTCTGCAATCTCTCTTGGCCACAGTGGAAATCCTGTTACATTGCTTGAAGATCTACTTCTTGGTTTATTTGGAAACCCCATGCCTTGGTTGAAATCTTCCTCATCCATCAAGTGGCCCCCAAATTCTTTTGTCTAGTCCAAGATTACAACCATGAGACCTGGGAGAAAAGTATTTGTACTTGAAAGTAGCAAATGAGGGCTTGCTAGAGGCAACACAGGCGATGACAAGCATCATTTGCATACCCAAACTCATCAACACATGAAACATGCCCAAATAGATGTTGTGAGGGCAATAAAGGACTTTCATAGCCAATTCTTAGACAAAACCAAAGAGGAGATGGTAAAAATGGAAAAATATATCAACATAAAAGACAAAAATTGTCCAAAGATTAGGTGGAAGTAGGGTTCAAAGGTTGAACCCTTGACCCAGGGTATTCCATAACATGTGATACAAATATATTTAAGCGAATGGAGTTATATTGGTTGAACAATGCCTTTGTTGCTTAGATAATGGAGAAGAAAGGTAGCTAATATCGAGATATTATGCACAAGCTAAATGTGATGGAAATAAATTTGATGCCATGTGCATAGAATTTTTTAATATTGAAATTATAGTGCATAGTCATGAAAATAATTAGAATGACAATGAGGATGAAAATGACCAAGTTCTGAATTCCAAAGGGACCCCATAAAACTCCTTTTTGCTAGATGAAGACAATGACACCCAAATGGATTAGTACCCATGGAAAGCTGAAGGACATGGGCCATTGGATTAATTCTTATGGTTTTTATGAGCTTGAAATAAAAGAAGTTGGAGGAGTCTCTTCAACAAAATATATGGATCATTCTTTAGTTTTCAGTATTCTAGAAAATCATAGATATAAACTTCTATATTTTGTGATCTACTGTCATGCATGTGATGAAGCAAAACCATTAATTTTTTAGACTTGCAGTGGTTTTGGTTTCCCATATGGCAAGCCACTAACAAGGTTGGCTATGCTATTTTTTATGCTATATTAATATAAGTAGTAACTAGCTTACAAAAAGAAAACAATATGAACTTATCACATCATTTTTTTTCTTTGTTTATATTTTTTTTTGTAAATAAAAAGATTATATTACCTTAAAAAGTCCTCATAGTGATACATGTCAATACATAGTTCAAAACCTTCCACATGTTCTATCATATGCATGGAAACCAGAACAAGTGGCCTGCAAAACTTATAGACAAGCTAGTATACCAGAACCAGAGTCTTTCTAGTGCACAAATTAACTGTAAATGTATCTTATCTGGACCTGAAAACATGACAATAAGAAAGATAAACATTTGGTGAAATCGAGCGATCATCATGGAGGAAAGTGAAGATGAAAAATTGGCAACACGTTGGGTAGCAGCTCTCGTCAGCCTCGTTTGACAATGAATCGAACAACAGGTCCAAATGACGACTGAGGTCGCTCTGACGTTGAAGTTGGTCCGCCATTTCCCAATGCATATCGAAAATTAACTACAAATGCTCCTCTGAGAATCTGCGTGGGCTGAGCATTTTTGGCTCAAATCTTGGGTTGTGGGTTGTTGAAGCTAGATAAGTTGGTGCTCCCTCAAACAATCCCAGATGAGTCTCCTCCTTAGCCAGGTAGTAATCCAATTCTGTCCTGGTGGCCACATTGAATGACACATTGACATTTGGGGTTGTCCCATTTGTTGAGTCTTCTAGCCACTATGGAGGGATTTATTCCTCTATCACACAACCACTTATAGTTGTCTTAGGATGGATAGGGGGGACGACATTGATAATAGGTTCAGTCAGCATAATGGTATCCTCCATCCAACTTGGAGGAATTTCTTCCTCTATTGGACATCCACCTGAAGTTATCACGGGGTCAGAAATTGGAGGCATGGGCTCCAGATTGTTGTGGGGAATCTGAGCATCATCTTGCCAATTTTTTGTGAGAGTGGGGCGGGCCAACATGACTAGTGAACTGGTTGGGAGGCAGAGAGGGGACCGAGGACGGGCCTGAACATCGGTGTTAGGATACAAATATATAGTAGGCTGGCCCATGTTTGGGCTTGCCCCTTTCACGTGGCATGGTGTAAACCTAGTAGAGAGAGATGGTGAAAAACATACTATGCTTAGGCACCAAAGGGGAAGTGGAATCATCAAGAGCGGGTGCTCGAATCTAGTGGAGAGAGAGTTCAGGCAAGGAATGAAAAGCCAAGTGCAAATCCAGGATCAAATAACCACGGAGAATGCTTACCTCCATGAAAACCATTGAGATGACAGGGAGAGGCACCATGAAGGCTGAGTTGATGTCGCCCAACTGCCCTATACCTGCTATGGTGAGCCATAACTAGTGTTGAATGTGCGCCATTAATGTTCCCTTGTTGTCCCGACGCTCTATCTCCCTCCTAGCTTGAATGTTATGCATGGTGAAAGGACTGAGGGGGAGGCTGGCAGTGAGGGGCCTTAACTCCGCTATTAACATGTGTGCCAGGTAGCACAGGATCGACAGGTGTCACCCCATCCGGGGATTTTCTTTGTTTATATTACTACTAAATAATTATATCAATTATTCATTTCCATTAATGTGCATACAACCTATTTTATTTTAGGGTTCATGTTTCTAGTTAAAAGACACTACAAAAATTTATAGCCTATTTTTATTTTGGGTATCTTAATCTCAGTATTGATTTCTCGAGTTACTTTGACATATTTCTTAACTTTTTGTTCTTTGCTTAGCTTACATGTTTTTTCCTCCAACCTTAATCATCTTGGGTGATCTCAAACATATAAAAATTTGATGACAAGTTAAAGAATCAAAATTTTCCTATCTACAACCTATATTAGAAGGATATCTATTTGATAAGGTGTTTTAATTGATTCAAGAGGTATTGTGGACATTAATTGGTTACATATATCCTATTGTGCATCGACATTATGAACATATTTACCATGGGTTTAATATTTGGCTCTACACCCATCAAGGTTTTGATCTGAAATAAATACAGACTAAAGAATGGACAAGAATCAGTACTTGCAAAACAAATTGACAATTAATCAACATCATGAAAGCCACATAAAACAATGCAAGTTAATGTGGAATAATATAGATAACCATGTAACTAAAAAGTTGAAGAAAATAATTGAAGGGACAAAGAAATAGATAGGAGAGAAGGCTAAGGAATGGGAAGTGAAGAGCCAAGTTGTTGGCCTTCGCTTACCCCCTAACCCTACCTATTTCTTCATTCTCACTCCTACTCAAAGGGATTTTTCCAAGGAGGAGGAGAGCATTGTAAAATTGTAGACTTGCAAAGAAAGAATATTGAGCACCATCCATGACTAGTCTTCCCATTTAGGTTCCAAGGTAAAATTCTTGTTTCAATGAGTTATTTTTCCTCTGTGTGTGGTGGTTAAAATTTGTCATTGTGTTTTATTTAAATTTTTCGGAAAATCATTAATTTCTCCTCTGCATGTGGTTTATAATTGTTGGGAGTATGATGATTTGTTTGTTGCACATTTTTTTACTGGGTGAATTATTTATGAAGCATCTTGGTGGTGGTGGCTATTGAATCCAATTGTCAACTACTCTACACCATTGAGAAAATTGGATGAGGGAGAATCCAAGGCCCTTCTCACAGATTCGTTTGAAAAAAATTGCTAAAACTAATGTTCTCCCTCATGGGAGTCTCTCTCTCTCTCTCTCTCTCTCTCTGGGGTGAATTTTCATTGTCTAGCTTATGTATTGGAGTTCCCACGCACCATTTTCTTTTGTTGGGCAGGTAAAACCATTAGAGGGTTGTTTTCCTCTGTTGTTGGGCATATCTAATCTTGGATGGGTCGTTTTTATCCTTTGTTGAGCCATTCCTTGAGTGTTGGATGTCCCACATTTCATTTACTTGTTTTCACTACTTGGTATTGTTGTTCAATAGCTCACATGACCTCACTTTGTTGCCCAATGTTGCCCACAAATTATTTCCATTGTCTAGCGTGCCCATGACTTTACACTAGCACCTGGGCACACCATCCATTGTCCAACTACTATCTAAATTGCACACAACTCAAACCCTAGTGACTAGACGTTCCAAGTCTCTTTCCCTCACTGCTCATCATGCTTACACTCAAACCTTAGCAATTTGATAACCCACACCTTGTGTCTTGCTATTTCACATTGTACATGCATTAAATATTTCTCTCGGGCATTCCATGAAATTGTTGTTTGGTATTAAAACTTACTACAGGTGTGCCACAAAGTTGATGGTAGGTATCATCCCTTGCCACACATCTCATGGTCGATTTTGGGCATTAATACTGATGAGAGAGAGAGAGTAGTGACACTCTTGTGCACAAAAACCATTTGACTGAGCATTCATGTCAAGGTCAGGATGGTATGACTGTTTAAGAGACATATATGGGTGGACAATGAATACATGTGTGTTTGAATGATTTGAAAAAGGAGTTATAATGGATAGCTCTACCATCTGGGTCACTATTGCTCATTGAGAAATTAATTCATTTGTATATGGAGTGCATCTAGGTATCTTTCATTCATTAAAATATTTTAATTGCTACATGGGTTATCTAGTTGCCTAACTCGTGCGTAGAGAAAATAATTGTTTAGTATGATTCTAGGGTTTCTCATTAAATGGGTGATATCAAAGGTGGGAGAATGTCTCTCAATGGGAAGTTATATTGTTGTCTTCTATAGGATACTAGTGCCTCTTCATATGTTATCATTACCCACGTTACAACCTAGAAGAATGAGTGAGTTGATCAATTAAGAAGCCATAGAGTGGTTGCATTTAGAAATTTATTAAGCCTTGAAGCCACTTAATAGAGATCATAAACCAAGTTATTTGTATATGCCATTTGATATTCATGCTCATAGTGTTCTTATAAGCAAAATTCTAGTTATGACCAAGAAAATATCATTGCCATACAAAATAGCTACATAGATGAGTTACTCCATTGTTTCTTAGAAGATATTTTACTTGTCAACCTTCCATTACCAACTATTGATGAGTGCAAGGAAGAAGAATGAGCCTCTAGGAGATAGAGAATCATATGCACATCTTAGAGATAGAATTGTGACAGAGTCTAGAAATTAAATTTTCACGCAGGTATCCGTGTTGGTGAAGCAAGTGGGCTATAAGTCTCTCAATTACAGATCAGATGGTATCAAAGTTGGTTGTATCCTTGACCGAGATACTGCTTCCAGAACTGTGAACAAAATATTGTAGACCACAACATGGGAAAAGCAAGCATAGATAAGTTGGAAGACTTAAGGGCCAACAATGTCGAACTTCGAGAAGAGAATGAGAGCTTGAAGGTGCAAGTTAAGATGTTTAACTAGAGGATGGCAGAGATGGAGAAGCACATGGATAATTCTACCAAATTGTTGCCATTTCTCGAGAAGAAATTTGAAGAAGGCCAAGACTCCCTCATAACAGTCAAAACATATTTTGACAAGCACATAGTGCATCTTGTGTACCTTGGTGAGAAGGTCATCCAAATAGACAACTGGCAAGAGGATGATGTAGTTGTAACAAGATTTGGTAGAGAAGGAGAAGACCTTGGCAAGGCTTCAAGCAGTTGTCTAAGAGCACAGAGGATCAAGGCAACCTTCCATTATCAATGCAGATACTAGCACCATGACTAATGCCACCTTGGTAAGTTTACCTTCCGTAGACACCTCTCAAGAGCAACTCAAGGAATTTGACAAGCATATTAGGGGTATTGGCTCTAAAATCCTAAAGAAAATGGGGTATGATGGAAAAGGTCTAGGCAAGAGGAGACAAGGCATCTTGAGCCCCATTGTAGTCACACCCTTGGCCAAGCATGAAGGCTTAGGTTTTGATGGCAGAAGTAAAAAGTTCATCACCATGAAGAAAACCATTTTCGTGAAGGAAATTGACATGCTAGAGTTAGCGTGCTCATTAGGAGGAGGAGGAGTAATAGTGAGTGAGGGTGTTAGATCATTGCCTCAACCTTATGGTATATTGAAGGAAAACAACAATGAGGAGATTTGCCAAACTAAGCCCACAACTGCACTCAGAGACAATAACAAGACAAGCAACCAAAGCAAGAAGAAGATCAAGACAATGAGGTCTACGTCAAACAATACATTTCTTGTTTATCACTGCTCTAAGAAAAGAGGCCATACCATATAAATTTGTTGGTATGCATATACATGATCACATTGTAGAAAGAAAGGCTATTGTGAGGCAGACTGCTAGAAGAAGCAAGCCATGTTATGTAGGCCTAATTGTTCTCAGAATTTGAATGGAAAGAAGGCTCCTCCAATCCAACAACATACAAAGAGGTACATGGAGAGGAGGAGTATGACAAGCAATCCTTTTAGCAACCACTTGAATTTTTTCCACCACTATAAGTTGAGAGGACATTGAGAATTGAAGTGTTGGAGACTTCACTCAGAGCCTCACCCCATAATCCACATTGTTGGGAAAAGAGTGTGGAGAGAAAAGAGTACACGAGGTGAAGAGCTACCTGCATCTCCAATTCAAGGAGAAGATGTTGTCCAATGGAATATAGTAAAACCAAAGGTCTGCATCACCATTGAAGAGGACAACAAGTGGATGCCAACCACTAGGGCATTAGCATTCCAATTGCTACCTATGATTTTCTAACAAAAGTTTTCCTTCTTGAAGATGTGTTAGAGATTAATGCACGGGGTCAGTGACCTTGGAGGGAGGAGTTCTTGAGAACTCCATGATGTACCTTGAAATCATGTGTAGGCACCAAAGAGTTGTTTCCATGTCACGAAACAACTGACCCTAGCATATGAATGCAACCACATTTAAGGAGTTATTATGCGATGGTAGCATGTTGGTGTCACCCTGAACAGAACAATATTCGAATTGGCTTCATTGGTAGATTAAATGGATTGTCTCTGTAACAACCATAATGGATTTAAAACTAGAGTAAATCTATAACTGTTATAACTTGAAAATTTCTTGAATTTTAATACAAAATAATAATTTCAGAGTTACCTCTTACCTTTTGAAGAAGAAGGTTGTCCTGCTGAAATTGTTTGTTGAAAGTGCTTGCCTGAATGTTTGTCTGC
>JASDQU010425467.1:0-10011 GCA_032191745.1 Picea mariana
ATAAAAGTCACAAGGAATATCCCACAAGGTTCCATAGAGAAACACACATCGACCTTTCCATCAAACAATTTGATATCATTTTTGGACCGAACAATCTTATGCGCATGAAATCTCTATAGTGAGATTTGAATATCTCACACTCCCACATCATACCCTCTTCTGTGATACACAGTTTGCACATGAAAGCTCCGAGACCTGCAATTTGACCTTCGGGTCCTCACATCTCCTGGGGACCTATTGTCACCCCATTTTGAAGCCCTTACATCCGCTTTCCACATTTCGCCATTTCTTGGAATCTCTTTTGCACCTCCAGTTCCATACTTGCCTGACTTTTTTCGCTTGCAGATTCCCAGACATGCAGACTACACTTCTAGTGCCTTGACCTGCAAACAGTCCCCCCCACTTCCAAGATATAGAAATTGACTTCCGGACTTCTACATCAACCCTCTTCCGTGTTACACAGTATGCACTAAAATTTCCAATCAATACAATTTGACGGTCGGACCCTCATGTCTCCTCTAGGACCCTTTTCATCCTATTTTGATGCTTGTCCACCTGCTTCCCATGACCATTTCTTGCAATCTCTTTCATGGATCGTCAGGGTGGTGGGTTCAAACAATTTCCAATTCCTAGTCGTTGTTTTATGTGCCCGCCACCTCCGCACTTCTTTCCAAGTATATGCAATAAGTATATAACTTCTCCAGAAACATGCACAGAAGATATTTCCAGGAAATGGAATATCTATTACAGATGTGAATTCCCTACCAAGCTTTCTATACTTAACCAAATTATCATTTATCTTTTCCTTGTACTTTATCTTTCTCATCACTTAGTCGTTTTTCCTACATCATCCCCTCTTCTGTGTTACATATTATGCACTCAAAAGTTCCGATCAATACAATTTGACTGTTTGAGCCTCATGTTTCCTCGGGAATCCTTGTCAGCCTATTTTGAAACATGTCCAACCGCTTTCCACGACCATTTATTGCAATTTCTTTTGCGTATCGCATTCCTAGTCGTTGTTTTCTGTGCCCGCCACCTTCGCACTTGTTTCCAAGTATATATATTTCCAAGAAATGGGATATCTATTACAGATGAAAATATATTATCTCTTCTTTTCTGTCTTCTATGCTTATCCAAATATCCATTTCTCTTTTCCTTGAACTTTATCTTTCTCGTCACTTATTAATTTTTTCGAAAATGTCTAGCTGCGCAGGTAGGCAGACTTGTGGGTTCACGTTTGCACTCATGTTCTTATATCGCAACACCAACTGACCGCTTCCCCATTCCATACCCAGTCACTTCTCCGACTGTGGATTCTCGGTAGGTGGGCTCTAGTTTGGACTTCTATTGTTCCATTACTTGCGAACAATATTTTGACTTTCGCGATATACAAATTTACAACCGGAATCTGATCACACCGTCTTCCGTATTACAGTCTACCTATCATGCCCTCTTTCATGGTACACAAACTTCTGAGACATACAATTTGACCATCGGGTCCTCGCTTCTTCTGTGGAACTAATGTCACCCCATTTTGAAGCGTTAATGATAAACCTTAATGCTAAGCGTTAATTGAAGCGTTAATGCTAAGAGTTAATTATATATAAGATCTCATTTCTAGGTATGCAATTAGTAAGCGTTAATGCTAAACCAACATTTGAGGAAATCTCCCATTAATACGCATAAAACCAAAATTTCTGGATGGTTATATTATCCCTTCCGAGTGTTAATTTCAAACATCATGGAATGCCAGTTGCGCATCGTCAGGTTGGTTCGTTCACGATATCTTCAATCCTTGATTTAGAAAATGAGTTCGATCGACCGTTTCCCTATTCCATACTTAGCCACTATCCCGGAATTCCGCAAATATAAAAACCGACCACTGAACTCTCCTATCATGCCCTCTTCCATTTTACACGTTTTGCAGTAAAAAAATATGATACATAAAATTTGACCGTGAGACACTCGCCTCTCTTGAGTATTCCCCGTAACCCTATTTTGAATCTCATCCGAATTATTTTCAGACCTTTTCATTCGTTCCTTTCTCTCCCCCGTCTCTATGACCTTCACACTTGTCTATAATAAAAACATATATATATATATATATATATATATATATATATCTTGTTTCTAAATATGCAATTAGTGACATTTAATTCTAATAGGTCATTGTGCAGGAACTGTATAGATTGTCATTGATGGACGAAAGGCTCGAGGATATATCTTATTAATATGCATTAAACCAAGATTTGCGGAGGGTTATATTATCCCTTCCAAGTGTTGATTTCAAAATCATGAAATTTCGTTCGCACGTCGTCGGCTTGGCATGTTCACAAAACCTCCAATCCTTAATTGCTCTTCACCGTACCCTCCACCTTCGCACTTCTAAATATGCAATAAGTAAGATTTACTACTAACATTTCATCATGCAACACCCATATAGATTGTCATTAATTAGTGAAAGGCTCGAGGAGCTTTCCCATTCATAAGCATTTAACCAAGATTTTGAGGAGATTTATATTATCGGCTCCAATTGTTCATTTCAACCATCATCTAGAGCAAACCAACGTTCTCATAAACCTATGGCATCAGATCGACAACAATTCTGTGGAGATACATTGAACATCTTCAGGTGTGAGGACCAGAACTTCCAGTGGTCCAGGGCATATTCTTATTACTTAACCCCTGACGCCCGGAATGAAGTAATTTGGACATATGGGATTTCTCGTGCAGGCTGCGTCCCTGAAGTTTTTGACTGTAAGGAGCTGGTCTCTTGGTGCACCGATAAATTTATTTTAGACAAAATAATTATTCCACTGCGGGACCACTCTTCTGTTTCTTTGTCACCTCAGGTCTTCCGCCAGATGTTAAGATTGACAGAGCCAACATCGATGTTCAAAGGAGAAGATTCCAAACAGTTCCTAGCAAAGAATAATAACGGGTTGGACCTCTTGCCCCATTTATTGAAAGACCCGATGGTAGTTCCTGAACATATCACAATATTGAAGGTTAGTTCATTTAGAATTCCATTCCATGAAATTTCCTGGCTGTTTACAAGAATAATGGGATAGGAGTCCACAACAACTATTTCCCAGAAGGCTCTTTATATTTTGTATTTTACAGTCAAGGAACAAGCCATTTNAATTTTGTTCCCAATTGTCAAGCTTCAAAAGGAAAAATAAATTTTATATGTCATCCTACTTAGTTTTGGTGATAGCACATTGCTGCCAGTTTCCAGAACTGTCTCTATCAAAGAATGTCAACTGGGAATTTGACCCAGTAACGTTCTGGTACCAGGCCTTGTGGAAGCACAAGGAATCCCATTGTTTTTATGAGGTTTTTAATGGCTTCGTGTCTATTTTCAAAGTTTTGTTGTTAGGAGAAGATGCTCCCCGCATATCTGAACAGGAAACCAGTTTTTTGGATAGGAAGGGAACACTTGAACATTTGGATAATTACATTGTGATAAGGATTTTTGCCTCTAGGGAAAACCTGCTCTCCTTCCATGTTACATTACAGACATAATGTTTGTTAAAGAAGTAGCACGCCAATACAAATATTGGTTGCATCTATTCCAAGAGAAGAGAAAAAAACAGTTCATTCCTCTGCCTTGGAAAGTCAGGGACTTCGTGGTGAAGAATGTCAATAAAATTGACGAATTCGCAGTGCATTCTAGCAACTTGAACCTGAGATATGATGAAAGCCTAAGAGGGTTCGACCCTGATAAAATTTTTCTACAACATTTAAAAAAACTTGGCTTCGACAATTTTTTTTTCAAAAACACCTAACCGAAAATAGAGACACTGGCGGAAACTCTCCTGGTTCTGATGCCGATGACCTAGACACACTGCAAAGAAGCACTAAATTGTACATGCAATAGGGAAAAGGACCTGGTGACAAGAGTGTTCAATCGGAAAATAACACTCCCAAAAGTACGACATCCCGGAGCATCGCTCCAATGGCCCACCACAACAACAAAGCAACTCAGAGTTCTTCAAACGAAGGAGGAGGTAACGACCCTCCTCACTCTAAAATCGATAGTTCTCACAAGATTCCAGTAGACAAGAAGAGAAAAACAATGTGGGACATGCGAAAGAGCCTGAAATTCAGAGAGAGAACATGGAACTTGAGCTTGATCTGGATAGCATACTCCACTACCTTGATCATCCTAGAGACACCATCCAACATAGTCATCGAATGGACATATTTGATACCGAAAATTTTGTCGAAGATGAATCCTTCGTGTTCCAGAGCATTGTTTTTTACATCTAGTCCAAAAAATTGATTATTGAAAAAAAAAATGTAAACAATAAGAAAGGAAAATCTCATTCAAAGGTTAACCTTGCGAACATGTGGCCATTCCAAATTTGTCAACTTCACATAGCGAGCAGAGATGCACTTCATGATTCCATTGGAGGCATCGAGGCCGAGAATGCTAGACTGAAGGACCGAATCAAGGAATTGGAAGAGGCTTTGATTCCTATGCCAATGCTTGCCAATACTTTGGCAATATCCATGCCTTCCACCCCTGCAGCCAAGTTAAAAGGATCGTCCAGCCTCCTCGCATCTTGTAGAGGATATGTGGAGAATAATATCAAGAAAATAATGGAACTGGTTACTGAGGCATGGGAAACATCACAAACCATGACTTCCCTTGGAACCAGGGAACATAATTTTCTCGAACATTTGCAGGTGGAGTTAAAATATGAAGAACATTTATATTTAAACACGGTCATTCCTTTTGGAACCATTTTCAACAACATGACAGAAACAAGAAGAAGATAGCAATATCTTCCATCCAAAAACTAGATCGGTCAATTAAATGCATGTTGGAAAGAAAAAGTGAAGAACCTGCATCTCATTGTTCAGTCATGTGAACAAGACATATCAAAGAAAGAAAAATTATTCATGAAGTATTCCAGAATAAACTTAGTCGGAAGGACCAATGACTTCCAATACCCCAACTTAATTGTCAACTCCTTGCCCTTAACTAGGAAAGACTTCGATAAGCAGGTTGATATGTTTAAGGCATTGTCTTTGGAAAAGTTTTACAACATCCTTGAATATGGTCAAGATGACGTCGACGACTAGCTAGTCGACTATTCAGTACAGAATGAGGAAATTGATCAAGCTTTGCGTAATCTTTCTATCGACTTCGGGGAATTAGAAAACAAACTTCTCAACATAAAAATCTGGAATGAGATCAACATCTCCCCAATGAGAAGCTACATTGAAGAATGGCTTGGAAGGGAATTGAAGCAAGCTACCGATGAAAGGAAACAAGCAGTTTCAACGATTCCAGTAGTCGTCGATGACATCAATGAAAAGGCATCCACAAAAAAATAGAAAAAGGGGTCATATGTACCATCACTGTAAGTCTACAGATCTATCGTCACCCACTTCTTCTTTCTACAGTCCTGTTTCTTGTACATATTTCTCTTATGGTTCGCGAGAGCCCCAATCCCAGTCTATATGACAAATGCATTGAAATTTCCAGGAATATGTAACCGACTTTCATTTTTTTATATACTTCAAATAAAATTATTTTTTTATCTCCTTTAATATTTATGTCCTCATACATTTTTATCTTTCACCAGTCTATATGACAAAAGCATATAAATTTCCAGGAACTTGTAACTTTTTTAATATATTTCAAACTAAACTGCTTTTTTATCTCCTTTCATATTTGTGTCGTCATAAATTTTTATCTTCCACTATGCACAAATTGTATTTTGTTATATACTTTCAAAAAATAAATGGGGCTCTAGAGGCCACGTGTTATTTACGACATGGATACCACCCGTGCTTCATGCTTCTTGCCACATCTCCGCTGCAGTTTCCATTTGCCACTGCTACTTTTTCCTATCCCAATTCAACCCGACAAGGACTACGTTGCCACACAACCTTGTTTTTAAAGAAACTATGATCAAATATTTACTTAATTATTTTTTATCAGATCATCATGGAGTAAAAAACAAGGAGAAAATCATCATGCATTCGGGACTCACTTGATCATGGGTATGTGTAGGATTTAACACTGCATGTATTGTAATGACCGTTTGAAGTTATATTAAGGACCTTTCTAAGACATGTTATGCTCTAACCTTTTGATCCTTCAAAGTCTTCCAGAAAGGCCAATTTTAGACCATGTATATCTTATCAAAATTGTTGTAAGCATACAATGTATTTATTACTTTCAAAGGTATCATAATAACCTTTCTCAAGCATGCCATGTGTTGACCTATGAATCAAAACTTTATTTGAAATTCCTTTCAAATGCATGTGTTGTTATGTGTATGGAAAGGGTTGATTACTTCACTATCCTTTGTTAAGTAGTTCCTTGTTAGGTTTTCTTTTTCTCTCGGATAGGACCTTTTACTTTATATAAGATGAGCACTTAATTCATATCTACTAATAAGGTAGGACCTTACTTCTTCATCTAAGAATCTTACATAATCAATCTAAGAACCTTACTTCATCTCTTAATGTAAGGCTACCATTTAGCATCCATAATTAATTGCGTGAATGAAGCTCCTATAATGAATACCTGATTCATTGAAATAAGTGTGTAAAAGTACGAATACCTGATTCATTGAAATAAGTGTGTAAAAGTAAAAATAGGGTAGACAAAGTAAAGATATGAACATGCTAACTTATCCTTTTTTTAATCCAAAATAAATAAATAAAGATTGCTATTTTTGGGTCCTTAGTATCTTATAGGCCCTTTCTTCCACTAGTATGCTATATTAAAGGTGTGCTCCATTATCCATGATCTCCTTGTAATAATTTCTTATATATTTGAAATAATGAATCGCATGTATGCTATAATAAAAGGTGTGCTCCATTATCCATGATCTCCTTGTAATAATTTCTTATATATTTGAAATAATGAATCACGTGAAAAAGAGAGTGAGTCTCTCTCACCTCACACAATGGGTCTGTGAAAATGAGAGTGAATCTCTTTCACCTCACACAAAGGGTCCACATTAACAAAGGAGATCGATTAGGTATCTCCCAATAGCCAATGGTCCCATTATAATTTGAAATAATAGAGAAACACTATTAAATTTGAACATTTTTGCGATGAAGTAGAGACGAATTTTCATTGGCATAGAGTCGTTTTTGTGACCAAGATAATTTTTTTTTCGTCAGAATTCATTCGTCGGTCTAGCGACCACACATGGATCTTCGCCGGTCTAGCGACTGGAAAAAGAAGCCTATTCATAATAGGGAAATGTTCGGCTAGCGATGAATTTTAGTCGGTCAAATGACTAATATTAGTCGCAAGAACGACCAAACCATCAGTTAAAAAGGTCAAAAGAAGGAAGATCAGTTAGTCGCTAACTGAATAACGACGAACAGGTTGGTCACTCTAGTGACTAACAGGTTAGTCGCTAAAGCGACCAACTTGTTGATGTTTGCGACCAATTTTCTATACTATCGACGAACAGGTTGGTCGCTCTAGCGACTAATAGGTTAGTCGCTAAAGCAACCAACCTGGTGATGTTTGCGACCAATTTTCTATACTAGCAAGGAACAGGTTGGTCGCTCTAACGAACAATAGGTTGGTCGCTAAAGCAACCAATATTGGGGTATTTTAAAAAAAAAAAAATTCCATTCACACAGGATCTATGCAAATCTGACCATTCACACTTCCTTCATTGCACTTATCCATAAAGTTGAAAAGTCGAATTCCTTTGAGGATTTTCATCTGATATCATCGTGCAACTTCATTTACAATATCCTTTCTAAAGTGATTGCTGCATGTTTGAAAATAATCTTATCAAAGGTTATATCAGTGGAACAATTTGGGTTCCTTGGAGGTCGATTCATACACAAGGGAGTGGGATATACATAGGAAGAACTACACACTATTATTTGGTCTTCATTTTGTTAGAGACATACGAAAACTTTGGATCTATTATGTAAGGTGACGGGTATGGAGGTCAATCTCCTAAAATCCTCCATAAGTTTCAATGAGTTGCAAGATGAAGTAACATACATGATCCACCATCTGCAATATAGGGTGGTCTAGATGCAAAATGAAATAAAATATTTTGGTTTTATACTAAAGCCCTATGGCTATGGTATCAAGGATTGGAGATGGATTCTAGGGAAAATAGAAGGGAGGATACATTTTTGGTGCCACAAATGGTTGTTGAGGGGCAATTGATTGACATTAGTAAAAGAAGCATTAGAGGCGATCTCCATGTATTGGATGCGATGCTTTTGGCCCATATACACAATGAGGTTTTAGATAAAATATGAAGGCTTTGCTTTGAGTTCATGTGGAAGGGAAATAAGGACAAAATGGGATAGCACTTGGCTCATTGGAAAATAATTGCATGGCCAAAAAAACAAGGAGGATGGGGATTAAAGAAGTTACCACCCTTCGAAAAAGCACTTTTTGCCTAGAGCCTTTGGAATTTGATGGTTTATGGAAGCGCATAATCTATCAGAAATATATGGCTCCGAGGATGGGCTGTGACAATAATTTCTTTCTACCAGAAGATTTGGTTCAACATCTTCGTCGTCAAGGTTTGAACAAACTAAACTAGATTGCAGATGAGGGATGGACAAATATATGGCACCAGAGGTGGTTTTCTACTATCGATATTGGCTTAGAAGGAGATGTTGTAGGTTATTTGTCCAATTTCATCTCTTCCTTGATCTACGACCATGTCCACTTAAGAAGTGAAAGTGATGAATTAATATGGAACCAAAATAAGGACGAAGGTCAATATACTTCAAAATTAGGTTATGAGCTGGCACATTGGTGGTCGCTCAAGATATGGAAACTTCAAGCACCTAAAAAAAAATAAATTCTGATGTGGTTGGCGCTGATGGATAGAATTTCTACTTGGGACTATATACAGAATAAAAACAAACAAGGACCATGTATATTCTACCTTTGTATAAATGTTGATGAATATGTATCTCACATTTTCACTAGAGGCCCATACTCTCTTCAAATATGAAGTGATACTTGCTAATGGATTGGAATTAATAATTTTTGGTGTTGTTTATCTCTTGAGGAGGGATTGACAATTTGGTATAACAATTCTAAGATAAAAAAAAATATCGTGCAATACCATTCCTCACTCCGTGGGGTATGTGGTTGGAACAAAATTCCATCCTCTTTTATGATCGACCATTGTTAACAATTCAGGTTTCCACACAGATTGTTGGAATAACACAACATTACATAATATAAGGGGTGACTAAGAGGTTGTGGATCATTGGAAAGATGGTTTGGGACAATTATTTCCCTTAGGGATTCTACGATGGTGCTTGTCAAGGGGAAGACTCATAGTGTGGCATAGGAGGAGTCTTACATATCCACGAGGGATACCAGCTAGAATTTTATGCCTGAGTGGGTAGTGGCACAAACAACAAAGTATAACTTTTCACTTTGAAATCCTTATTGAAGTTGTCACTAACAAAGCACATTTCAAGAATTTAGTTCTTCGGTGATTCATCCTTTGTTGTAAATTGGATGAAGGGAGAACACATGATATGAGGCATTTCCTTGCAGACTTTAGTTGATAATCTTAAGGTAATTTCTAGAAAATTCAACCATATTATCTACTCAAACATATTCTGAGAACTTAATAGGGAGGCAGATGCACTATCGAAGATCGGGTTGACTCAACCAATGGGAACATTAAATATAAAAGAATTCAAGTCAAGAAACATCAATGAATATTCCATGGATATGTGATATAGAAAACATCCCATGTGTTTTTTTGTTTACAATTGTGAATTAGTTTCATTAATGGTGCAATTTTTGTTTTGATCTCTTAATGTTCTTCTATTTAGAATGTAATTGTAGGAAGCATGTGACCATTTAAGAATATTTTTGTTTAGGAGAAGAATTATATGTGCTCTCTTTTCAAATCATTGAAGATCCCTTGATCCCTCCTTCTTAAATATACTTACACTTCGACTACATGGGTAACACAACTTGCCTATCTTGTAGAATTCAAAAGAACCAGAAGAATGTACCTT
>JASDQU010425474.1:0-10011 GCA_032191745.1 Picea mariana
TAAATTAAATCATTACCATCAACCAATCATCACATAGAACCTGATAATGCTTCCTGAGACTTCTTCAATTTATGAAATTCTTCAATTATTAGAGTAATTTGATCTTGTATATAATATTAATCAATTTATTCTCTAAAACTCCTCCAAGTTTCACTCCTTGAATCCTCCCCAAAAATAAGTTATAGAAAGAATGGTAGACTTTATTCAATTCTGGTCTATTCAGGAGACTGAACTTGTATAGAATGCCCCGCACTCAATATTTAACATCTGATTCTGAAACTCACACACAAGAAAATATAGTCCATACTATTTCCAATGAAATTTGTTGCATGGAATTTGGATTCTTGATGAATAAGTTATGATTGTTTTACCCTAAACACCTGTTTATTGACTAGCTTCAGGACTAGTCATAAACCCTATCTTCCACAGAGTGTATATCCATAATTATAGCGAATAAAGAGATGAAAATTTTACCAGAGGTACCTTGATATGTATTCTCAATACCATATCTATTTCACCATATGAATCATTCTAGAAAAAAATTTATAGCAAAAATGGTAAGATGACCTGAAAATAACATACCTTAGAACACATCACCAAAAGATTTCATCCTCCCTTGAAATCTGGCCTTCTTTACTTCTTATTTCCTATGAAATTCGACTTGTATCAAAATGAATGTATAATGATGTTTATTTATATCACTTATGTCACTTCATTTTAACATTAGGGCCGACCTGACACTTTCTTATTTTGTAATTCTTTTCTTTAATTATCTTCAGGGCCTACATGTACTTCCTTCTTCAATTCACTTTGTCATCTTAAAAAATTCATTTCTCCTCAAACATGAGGATCCATGTGATGTGCCACATACCACCAGAAACAACATGATGTATACTATCCATTCATGGGTGTTGTAAATGCATGTGCATTGTCCTTCATGTCCAAATACCTTTACCAATATTGCAGTCCAAAACGCATGACTAGGGCTGACATCAATGACAACAACCAATCTTCCAACATTTTCATCAATGGCAAAGGTATCTTTCCATCCAAGGCTGCTCCCCTTGACTGAAATATCCTCTTATGGTGCTTCCTCGTGTACATCTAAGACATATAAGATAAGCATTCAAAAATCATTCAAAAAACATTCATTTTGGAGTAGAAATAACTCCATGTCTTTGGCGAAGATATTCAAAGGATTTCCATGGAAGTGGTTTTGTAAAGATGTCTGCCACTTGTTCTTTTGTGCCCACATACTCAACTCTGATGTTCTTTTCTGCAAACTGTTCTTGTAGAAAGTGATACTTGATTGGAATGTACTTCGTCTTGGAGTGCATCACTGGGTTTTTTGAGATACTATTGGAACTTATATTATCAAAATATATTGGAATGGGCTCATCATACTCAACTTGTATATCTGTCAAAGTTTGTTTCATCCAAAGAAACTGTGTACAACATGATGTTGCTGCAATATACTCTTCCTTAGATGTAGATAGAGATATTGATGATTGTTTCTTGCTTAACCATGATACCAAACACTCACCTAAGTAGAATGATGCTCCTCTGGTGCTTCATCGATCATCAATACAACCTGTCCAATTTGCATCTGTGTAGGTAATAAGTGATAGATATTTTCCTTTTCGATACCATAATCCAAACTCTTCTGTTCCTTTGATATATCTAAAGATCCTCTTTACTGCTAAGACATGTGATTCCTTTGGTGATGCTTGAAATCCTGCCACCTGTCCAACTGCCTGCATTACATCTGGTCTAGATTCTGTCACATATAGTAGGCTGCCAATCATTGACCTGTATTTCCTCTGATCGGTAGACTTCAAATCATCATCTTTTCTCAACTTACAACTGGTTTGCATGGGAGTGATAACTAGTTTGCAATATTCCATTCCGAACCTCTTTAGCATTTCTCTGATATAGTTGGTTTGAGAAATAAAAATTCCTTGGTTTCTTTGACATATCTGAAGTCCCAGAAAGAAGGATAGTTATCCAAGTAATGACATTTCGAATTCATTCTGCATGTCTTTTGCAAATTTTTAGCTTAACTTGTCATCATCACTACCAAAAATAATATCATCAACATAAACTTCAATTAATAAAATATTACCTTGACTTACCTTGATGTAGAGGTTGTTGTCTGCACTTCCTTTTCTAAACCCTACCTGCTACAGATACTTATCCAGACTTGAGTACCATGCTCTAGGAGCCTGTTTTAGACCATACAAGGCCTTCTTTAATTTACAAACATAGTGTGTGTTCTCTGACAACCAAAATCCTTCTGGTTGTTCAATGTAGACTTCTTCTTCAAGTTCCCTATTCAGAAAAGATGATTTTACATCCATCTGATATACTTTAACATTTTTGGAGCATGCATAACCTAAAAGAAAACTGAATGCTTCCATTCTGAAAATTGGGGAAAATGTCTCTTCAAAGTTGATTCCTTCAATATGTGCATATCCTTTACATACCAATCTATCTTTGTTCCTTGCAACCTGTCCATCTTCATTCAATTTATTCCTGAAAACCCATTTTGTGTCGATCACATTCTTATTCTTTAGTCTTGGAACCAATTCCCAAGTGTCATTTTTCTCTATTTGATCCAATTCTTCATCAACGGCCTTATTTCAAAATTCATCCTTGCTGGCTTCTTCAAAATAGTTTGGTTCAATTGTAGATAAGAGTGCTAGGTGTGTTTGTTATGGTGAACATATTCTTCTTCTAGTCTCAACTCCTGCATCTTTGTTTTCAATAATCTGATCTGAAGGATAATTCTTTTGTACTCGTTTACTGGGTGTATTTGGAGACACTTGTTGAATTTACTCTTCTTCTTCTGTCAGATTCTCTTCATATTCATCTTCTACTTCCTTTTCATCTTTTGCTTCTTCTTCTAAGGGTTGTGTCATTGATTCATTTTATTCCTTTGATTTTGGTCTGCCTGTTTCATCAATTGTTATGTTTATGCATTCCACAAATTTGTTCAATCTTAGATTGTAACACTTGTATGATTTCCTTGTACTTGAGTAACCAACAAGTAATCCTTTGTCCACGCGAGAGACAAAATTTCTCATTCTTCCATCTTCTCTTTTGATGTAGCATTTTCTTCCAAAAACTCTAAAGTTATTTACATTTGATGGTCTTCCTTTCCATAGATCATAGGGAGTTTTGTCAGTGTTGTTTTTGAGCATTACTTTGTTTTGAATTTGAATTGATGTATGCACTACCTGTGTCCAAAAAATATATGTCAATTTGTAATCCATTAGCATTGTTTGAGCCATTTCCTGTGTAATTATCATCCATCACGATAATGTTCCTTTGTCTTTAAACCACTCTCTGAACCAATCTATGAATGCAGGCTCTCATACACTATCATATATCTATCCAAACCTGTTAAGTATTCTTACAAATCCATATCTTTGCATACTGTCCAAGACTCTTCTTGCGCAACTGTCCATAATGCTAACCCATTTATCATTATACTATCAAATTGTACTCCTGCTAACTGATTTCTCTAAATTTGTCTTCTCAAACTCTGCAAGCTACTCGAAGGATGGTTCTTTGGTCTGTCACAGCTATAGCATAGACTCCCCCCATCTAATATTCATATTACTTGGGAGTCACTAAGTCGGATGGCTCAGAACAATTCCTTCTTTGATGTGTATTCATCATCATCTTCATTGGTAGATTCATCATCATATTCATGGGTAGATTCATTATCTCTCTAAGCTCTAAATTTTTTCTTTCTATCTTTGGATTCATCTTTCACTACAATGCCTGAAAGTACAATATCTTGAACCTGTTCCTTATTTACTTTCCCTTCCTTTCTTTCAGTTATTTTCCAAACCTTTCTGTATCTGACATCTTTCTTTTTCTCTGTAGAATTTTCTTCATCTTGTTTTATTGCCAATCTTGCGATCTCTAGTACCTGGTCTTTGTTCACCTGTTCTTCTTGTTTTCTTATCAATACTTTCTTATATCTGATATTAGTATTCTCTTTCATGGAACTATCGATCATGCTTCTACAATAACTGGCTATGTGTCCATAGTTATGACATTTGTAACACTCAATGTTACGTGCGACCACATAAGCACTTCTTGCTTGAACATTTCTTTTATAATCCCTGCAATCTGCAACCTTATGTCCAAAGTTAGTACAATAAAAACAATGACCATAAAATAAATTTGCATACCTGGGAGTGAATGATATTCTTTGTGGCACAGTCCTTCTGAAGTTTTGTCTTGACTGATCATGATCATGATTGAAGATTCTTTATGTCTTGAACATGGATGGTCCCCTTGAAGATGTATCTTTAATAGTTTTCTTAGATTCTAGTTGACCATGATTCCTTCCTTTGATTACTTCTACATAACTCTTTCTATTTTCTTTATTCTTCTTTTCTATCAACCTAGAGTGCTTCTCTTCATTCTCTATAACTGATGTGGATTTTTTTGTCTCTTCAATGTTCATGTTGAGCTTGATGATTTTACTTCTCAATGTGACAACTTCTTCTTCAAGATTATCAACCTCTTCTTCTTTCTTCATTATCTGAGACTTCATGACTTCTTCTGTTCTTTTTTCTTCTTCAAGCTGAATTTTTAATATAATTATTTCTTCTTCAAGTCCTTTCTCTTCTTGACCAAACTCTACCTCAAGATGGTTTAGATCATTAGTTATTTCATTAAGATGATCCATCAATATCTTCTCTCTCATTTCTGCTTCTTCCTTCTATGTTGCTGTGATGGTTTCCAAACACTTCTTTTGATATTCAAGATTTTCTTCAATCTTTCTGGCTTCTTCTAGTTGAGTTATTAAGTTCGCAATGACCTATTGGGTTGCTTCAAAAATGTGAACACTTTCTTTTTGTTTCATCAATTCTTTCTTGAGTGAATTGTTTTCTTCTCTTAGTTCATCTAAAGCACTAATCAATTATTTTTCCTGTCTCATTTCCTTCATGGCATTCTATTTCAAGATGTCGACATTTTTCACAATTAACACAAAACAACATACCTCTCATGATTATGTACTCTTCATCTTCTGAATCTTCTTGACATGGTGAACATAATTCTTCTTGATTTGTATCTACATCTTCTTTGACATTTTCTGAATCTGTGATGGGTGAAGAATATATGTCATGTAACTTATACCAAAGTTCTTTTGATGATGAACATTTACCAACCTTTTCTCTTACTGTATTAGGTAATCCTTCCCAGATGAAATCTATTGCTATTTTGTATTTTTCCTCAATTCCTTCTTGGCTGTAGTCTTTTCCCTTTTTGAACTATCATATTGTATAACAACTGATAGCCAAATATAATGTCTCTATGCCTGTAAAAAGAATTCCATCCTTATTCTCCAGATCTCATACTTAAAACCATTCTGACCATTAAAAATTGGTACTCCATTCTCAGAATAATCCATGATCTCCTTCTAGTGGTTAAACTATTTCCTTAAGGAACCGGCTCTAATTCCAATTGTTGGAGTACTGAGAGGGGGAGTGAATCAGTAATAGAGAAATTTAAACCTTATTAACCATATAATCCAAGTGTTATATCAATGAAGCATTATCATTCAATAACTGCAGAGCAAATAAGCAATGAACAAATGAACAATCATACACATACACAATACACCAATGTTTTGCGTGGAAACCCAAATCGGGAGAAAACCGCATAATGATTTTTCTTATATGTCTTGAAGAATTACATTCATTGGAAGAACCAACTTCCTTTGTTTTCCAGCTGCAATTGGAAGGAGGCTCCAACCCCCTAGTTTCTCAGGCTACAACCTGAAGGAAGCTCCAACTCCCCAATTATTTGGCTACAACCAGAAGGAGGCTACAACCCCCTATGTTCTATGGCTACAACTGGAAGGTGGCCACAACCACCTATCCTTGCCCCATCCAACCACCTTGAAGTAGAAGTAGAATGATGGAACCACTGTCACACTATCACTGTGAGATATACCGCTGTAAACTTGTATCAATAAATCTGAACCATGCATCAACCATGCATCAACCATGCATCAACCTGTAATCAACCTGTACCATAAACAAGTGCATCAACCATGCACCAACCTGTACCAAACAACCCGTAATCAACCTGTACCATAAACAAGTGCATCCAACCATGTACCAAGTATGTATGAATCATGTGTTAACTACTCATCAACTATGACTCATCAATATGTACCAAAATCATCAATTATACACCTCATGTATGTGTCAACTCATCAACTACTTCTCTCAACCATGTACTCAACATGTACCTCAACCAAAAGCCCTCATAAATTTCATCATAGAAATCTGATTTTTAGCTTTGTAATAGACCTGGTGTATATGATCACATTCCTATAAACCTTCCTTAACTTTAACAACAAGGGAATAGCATTTTCATGAAAATTTTCTTTAGTCTCACATGCCTAGTTTTGGATTAGTCAACAACCCTAAATTGAAGTAATCATAACTTTGAACCTGTAATGTATAAATATATGAAACTGATAAACAATGTTATTTAGTGTGTTTTATGCAATTCATACTATAAACAAAGCATACTATAGATAGTACCCTAACCAAAAAATTTGGTATCACTGAATTTGGATCTGTTATGAAGAAGTTATGACGTTTTTACCCGAAACATCGGTTTTTTACTAGTTTCAGGACTAGCCACAAACCCTATTTTCCATGGAGTGTAACTCCAAAAATACAACAAAAATCAATATGAATGCTTTACCAAAGATACTTGGATATGTTTTCTCAATGTAATAAAAATTTCACGGTCTGAATCATTATAGAAAAAAATTTATAGCGAAAATGGTGAGATGACCTGTAAATAAGATACCTTAGAAAGCACCATCAAAAGAATTTATCCTTCCTTGCATTTCGGCCTTCTTTTCTTCACCTTCCCTCAGAATTTATGCTTAGATATCATTAGTTACCTCAGACACATATATATATTCAATATTCTCAAGTATGATTAAAATGAGAGAGCCTTGCCTCTTATTTATACTCTCCAAGTAGCTTTCTTAAAAACATCTTCTAGGTCACTTGGCCCACTTTCCTTATTTTAGGGTTAACCCACTTCTAATTTATCCATTAAATTTATTATTGAAATAATTTATTTTGTATTCACTTTGAATTATAACACACTCATCACTTCACTTTATTATTTACCTTTTAAAATCTCTTAAACCACTTTGACTACTTTGACCTTTTGGGGCTTCTAGATGACATATGAGGGTCCTCCAACTTTGTAAGGCCATAAATCTCAAACCGTGAGGAGTTATGTGACAGTCCACATACCACCAGAAATTGAATGACATGTAATATCCATATATAATAGTATTGCCTTCAAATATAGCAAAAATCATATCGTTATCCATCAAACAAACTCAGATCCATTACCCAAACCTGGGTTCTCCAACTTCACATGGTCATAACTCTCTAACCGTGAGGAGTTATGTGATGTTCTACATACCACTAAAAATGGCATGCCAAGCACTATCCATCTAGGATATTTTCCCTGACAAATTAACTCTCCTTCATCTCATTATTCCATAATTAAGCATGGGTTCTCTTACTCCTCAAAGCATCTTTCTGTGAGGGCTTTCACCATAAGGGGACCACTTCATCCATTTTTACTTCTTATCAACCATGAAAAAACAATAATGAGTCATATTTACATCAAACAATATTGGGTCCTTTACCCAAACCTTTGTGCTATGAGGCTTTGTTCAAGGGTTGACATCAATGACAACCAACCTTAATCAACAACATATGCCATGAAATATAGAAAGATAATGAAGAGGCGATGGTTTTGTTTGATTCGTTTAAAAATCATGGTTTTGAAAATGCATCCATGGGAACTATGGACTGCGAAATAGTACATGATGTTCAATTTTCACATTTGCAAGAAGATTATGAGCATAAACCTATTTCCATTCATTCATTTGAAAGCCAAAATGACAATACTCAAGCAAATTTCCAGGAGATTAATAAAACCAAATCAGAACCATTTGATGAACAAGAGGATAACCATGATGTACATAGTATGGTTGTCATATTTAAATATGTTCAAGGATGTATGAATGTTTTTTTTGATATGCATGGAATATTTGAAAGTGTTCCCATAACTGAAGAAATAGAGCAAGAGAAACAAACACTTATGAAAGAGGCTTGTCTTTCAGTTTTTTCTCATCAAGAAGAAATTATTTTTCATGATTTTCAAGATCCTTTGGCCATCCTATTATAATCTGCAGTGAAAGAGGAGTTTGTTTCATTCATAAGCTCAGGTTTTGGATTCAACTTTTGCTTTCAGCTGCCATATTTTACATTTGTCTTCCTACTTAAGAAAGATGTGAGCGAAGAAAAATCGGGAAGCCAATTGCTTTATTGGCTGCATGGGCACTTTATCATCACTTGATTGAGTATTCATTTAAACAGTGTTTCGGGTAGGTAAGTGAAAATAATCTTGTTGGTCAAGCATTTTTTGGATTTCTAGTAGTGTATAGAGTCAGATTTCTAGCGGTGTATTTCGTAGCCAGTGGATAGTAGTGTGTATAGTTTGGTTTTTAGCAAACACTAGTGACAGGTTGGAGCATGGTACACACATGTGTTTTGAGAGTAGGCCAATGGATCCAGCACCTGGTCTACAAGTTCTTTGCTACCTCACAGGGAGGGTAACATCCCCAGTTGGAGCCTATGTTATCACTATAATAGTTTATTGGAATCCAAGTCTTGATACTTGGCGGAATGCTAAATCAGTATAGAGGAGTGTTAGATTAGCAGGTGGGATCATATCTGGCAGATAGGGTTAAAATCGGCGGAGACGTAGGAGTGATGGGACCCGACGGGCCATAGATCTTAAGTATCCCAGATCAATGGTTAGGAGACATATCGGGAAAGGAAACAACATAGAGGTTAAGAACTAGAGAGCGGGCTGAGGAAAATACCATGGTTTCAACCCATAGACACATGACACCTCCAGAAGCATATCGGGGAGAAAAGAGGGCGAGTGCGAAACTGCTCAACCACACCCCGATGTCACGTGTTCTAATATCATTAAATATGTCAAATATAAAGGTCACATGTGGAGAGGGGAACGTGATGGCCGATCAAATCATCTCATGCCACTTGTTCGAGTACTTTTCATCCATGCAATGCCAGGTGAGCGCTGCCAGATAACCAACTTGAAGGCTCATGATTCGAAATAGATTGGCCAAACATGATAAACTGATGTACTTGAAAGTACTCTTGTCATTAGTTCATGATTGGCACTCAATGACGATTATCATTCAAAAATGGGTTACAATACTCTGTTTTGGGCAATTAGCGTTCTATTTCAGAACGGGGTTATCACAGGTCGAACCATTCAACCAAGGAAGATAAGTTTGTGCTTTCTACAAAACCAGGGAAATTGGATAAGAAAGAACAAGTGGCCTCTAGTGAACCAATATTTTCAACTAATATGACAAATTCATCATTAAAGAAGAGAGAGAAATTGGTTGCTAGAATATTAGCAATGAAATTTTATACAAATCCTTCGGGAGAGCCGGGAGCGGATGAAGAGGTTAGATTAAATCCCATCATGAAGGATTTAAACATCAATGGATACACAGGCAAACACTATACATGAGTTGTCAAGAGGAAACAAAGCAAGTGTCATAAGACAGAGGTAAAAGATGAGGTGGTTGAAAGCATTGGGGAAAACCAACCTGCATGGCTTGATACGTTAAAAGAAGAAATTGCCAAGATGAAATAGATTGCAAGCTAAATTTAGTGTGTGTTAGAGAATTTTGTAATAATATTGACAAATGGACTTCAAGGAAAAATCCTCAAATATGTCAGTTTTGTTTATAACGTCCCCTAGAAAATAGGAGTTTGGTTGTTGTACGTTACTCTTTTGTAACTGGCAACTATTTTTTGAACTTTGGGGAAGATGATTCGTTCTGAATCCTGCATGTAATCTACCTATATATACTATTACAAAGATAAATAAAGGGTT
>JASDQU010425478.1:0-10011 GCA_032191745.1 Picea mariana
AATGATGAGTGGAAGCCTTTTGAGTTGATTTCGGGCTAGATACCTTGCCCTTGCGTGTGGCTCGGACTGTCGACTGTTCCCCCACGATTTATTGTTGTTGGTGGTGACCTTAGTGGCCTATCTCTCTTGGTTCTTACTCTAGGTGACTGTGGAGGGGAAAGTCTTCACGGTACCTGGAATTGACATTGACCAAACTCACTCGGGCTCCTTGGAGGGTATACCCATAATTATGTGTGGGAGCTTGCACCAGGGTGTATGTCCGTTAAGTAGGTCGTCAGCATAACTTTTTCACCCTAGCCCCGCCCCTTCTTGTCTCATTGTTGTGACATTGGATTTCATCACCAACTAGTAGTTTCGACATTAGAAGGTCTTGTTTGCTTGGTGATTGCTTCCTAGATTTTGTTTACTAGCGCGTGTTGTTTGTTTCTCGAAGTTGACCATAGGATTTTCTTCACGAAGTTTGTCACTCATTCACAATACCTCCTCCACGACGTTCACATAGAATGCAAGGTTTGTCTCCAAAGCATCCTGAAGGCACTCAACCCTTGTCTACAGCTGCACCTGAGGGTTCTCCTCAGCTAAGTGAAGTCCAAAACCCTACCACGCCACAAGTGGAATGAATTGATTCTCTAGAGAATTTTCGAATTAACAATACTCCAGAGGACTTTCGACTTCACCCTCATTCTGAGAAACCATTTAGACGACTGAATTCTTTCAGAGAATTAGTTGTGACATCTTCTGGATCACCTGTTGGACCTTTTCCGGGAACAGAAGGCCAAGATCCTTTTTGGGCTAACAGTGATTTTCGCCAGGCCCTGTTTGGTCCTGGTTCACCTGTGGTCTTCGGACTCAACCCCCCTATGGTTTCTGAGATAGAGACTATCCCGTTGACTACCACTTATCACTTTACTGTCCCTACTGAAATGGCCCATCTCATGAATACTATGAGTGTCCCAACTGGTTTCACTACGGCTAGTCTTGCTCCTATAAACATGCAGCAAATGCCCAATGTCATTCCGACACTACCACCTGGATACCATGCATTGAATCCAAATCCTCCGCAAACCCCATCCGGTTCTCCTGGTGTTCCTTCTTCTCCTGGGCACCCTATTCCCAATTTTATTCCGACACTCCCTCAATTTCCTTTTGGGAGACCTTTCTTATCTCCCCCTGGAAATCCTAATCCTAGTGGCACTATCCCTTCCATTACACTGAACTTGCAGATTCCTGTTGGTGGACAAGGTGGTATGATTCCATTTCCTCTTACCGGACACGTTCCCATTACAACCCAACCTTTGATTGGCACACAACTTCCGATTGGAACACAACTTTCGGTTGGAACACTACCTACGATAGGGGGACCAACCCCACCTTTTGGACAAAATATACCTGACTCTTTGGCCTAGTATTGGAATCAGATGATACAAAATCCTCTTCAAACGGCTGGGGGGCAGCAGTTGCCTATCCCTACTATAGGCCAACCATATCCAGGTTTACCCAATCCTATTTGGGGTACACAAGCTCAAACTAATGTCCCTGCTCCAGGTTACAATCCTTGGAGTTACTATCCTCTCCAACCACCACCGAATATGCCTGGGTCTTCCCATTATCCACAGACCGCTTACGCTCCTACTGGTTTGCCGACAGGGCTTCCTCCCCAAAGCCACCAGTACCCACAGGTGAATCGATAGCTACCCTTTCTTGCTACTTTGGATTTGCCAGATTTATCAAGGATTTTAAATGATCCTATTTGTCACTCTCCCCAATGGCATGTTATTCTAGCCAAGCTTCCATTGGACATTCCTAAATTCGACGACAAAGTGGGAGAGGACCCAAACAATCACATTATGACTTTTCACCTATGGTGTTCATCCAACTCGTTGATGGATGACTCTATTCGTTCACGTCTTTTTCAACGAACCCTTACCGGTTCTTCTGCGAAGTGGTATATTGAATTGGCACGAGGTTTCTTCTCTGATTTCAACACCCTAGCTATGGCTTTTCTTACGCATTACTAGTTACTGATCTGTTATGATACGGGAACCGAGATTTTGACTTCCTTCAAACAAAGCAAAGGCACTCATATCTCTGATCACATCCATGAGTGGCAAAGGAGA
This sequence comes from Picea mariana, assembly GCA_032191745.1. Lineage (NCBI taxonomy): Eukaryota > Viridiplantae > Streptophyta > Pinopsida > Pinales > Pinaceae > Picea > Picea mariana. The sequence goes on from JASDQU010425478.1 coordinate 2,118, forward strand.
CGATGTCTCATTAAACTTGAGCTCCATGATCAATTACTAGCCGAATGGTTTACAAAATCATTTGTGAACGAAATTGGTAAGGAGATTTCCATGGGTGGCATAGTCACGGAAGAGCAGGCTATAAGTCATGCTCAATATCTTGACCTCGTTTATTCACAAACGGGAACCCTTTACGATTTACTACCTGATGTACCTCGTCCTAATACTTCCAACACTTCAAATACTCTAGCTGCCTCACATGCAGCTGACGGTGTGATTGGTACTGCACAAGCCCACTCACATTCTGCTTCAAGCACAACACCCAAATATGCTTCTTCTAATGTTCAAAATGCTCCATGTCCTGCCACTCCCACCGTCAAGACTTCTGAGGTAAATGCTATTAAATCTACCCCAGTCGGTAAAAACAAATCTAAAAAGGGGAGAGGCAAGAATAAGGAGGTAAAAAATAATACTCAAGCATAGCAACCCAAAACTACCCCTGTTGACGATCGAGATAAGCACAAACCATGATAACCTTGCCTTATTTGTGGTGATGAACACTACACGAAGGATTGTCCACGACTTGCTGAGGTCAATCAGTTCCTTAAAGGAGCTCCAAAACCACCTGCACCAGCTGTCTTGTCTCAACCCTTCCCGTCTCAACAGCAGGCTCAGTTGGTCATTCACGACCAACCTTCCTCGTCTACTACATCATATGTTTTGATGTGTACTGGTTATTCTAAGCAGAACAACGTTGCACTCACTACTCGAGCCAAAGATTATTCTCCATCTAAGGAGAAGGTTGATGATTTACCCCCTTCGTTGGTCCAATCCTCTCCAGCAACTCCACCTACTAACGGTCCTCTTCATCTTGAACGACCGAGCCTCGACACAGTTCTACAACCCCCCCCCCAAAGGGAGTTGTTCGGAAATTGGCTTTCAATCCTCACGCTCGTGCTGCCCAGAACTACAACATTATTGAAGATCTAGCCTAGGCACCTTCTACGATGTCATCCCTTGAAGTCCTTCAGTCTTGTCCCATACAACGGAAGGCCTTGTTGAAAGATATTGGTGGAATTGATCCAACAGATGCAAATTTGATAAGATATTGGTGGAATTGATCCAACAGATGCAAATTTGATAGTCTTTGACTTGGAAGATCACATTCCAAGGTTACCCCCCCAACTTGCATTCCAGATACAAGTTGTTGTCTCTGACAAGAACATTTACCGAACAGTTATCGATGAGGGTGCCTCGACCTGTGTTATGTCTCTTTCTTGCTGGAAAGCCATTGACTCTCCTCCTTTGAATGAATCCCAGAACACTCTTAAAGCTTTCAATGGCTCTGGTTTTAAGCCTTACAGTGTTCTTCCTTCAATGCCCATCACGTTAGAAGGTAAAATGGTCCAAGTCGAAGTGGAAGTCTTTGATGTTTCTCTTGATTATAATCTTCTACTTGGCCGCAACTGGATTGATTACATGCGTGCTGTTGTGTCAACACTTTTCCGTGTAGTACATTTCCCTCATCAAGGAAAGGTTGTTACCATTGACTAACTTGCCTTCTTCAATTATGATACCCGTACTGGCAACATGTCGTTTATTGCTAAAACCCCACCAGGTTATGAGAATGTCGGTGTAGGCCTTTTAAAGGACTCCTCGTTAATGGGTACTTTCCCCATTCCACCGCCTGATGTTCCACGCTCGTCAGTTTCTTCTATCAACATGATCTCTACTGTGCCTCATGAACTTCCTGCATCTCACGACCCTTGGATTGTCCCTGACCCTGGAGATCATCTTCGTTTTGGCGACGCAATACCGTTAAGTTCGGTCGAATCCGCCTACTAGGCCATTCAATCGGCAACGCCTTCTACTTGCTCTCTTGATGAGTTGTCTCCTGATCCTTTTCATGTTATTTTTCCCATTGAAGAGATGATCATGTCTGTCATGGAAGACACCCCTTGGGATGATGGGCATCATCATTCCATTCTCTTTCTGGAGCAACACACTCTTGAGAGCTACCAATGGATTTCGACTCTGTCGACCGTTGTTGTCATTTCGACAGTTCCCAAGGATACACATGATGTGTTTGCTGAAGGGAACTTAAGTAACATCTCTCCCACGATTTCCATTGAGATATCCATTAAATCTGGGATTATTGAAAATGTTCATATTGGAGCTTTGTGTTCTTCCGACGAAATCATCACCTATACATCTCTGTTCAAAGAATTTCGTGACATCTTCACCTGGAGTTATGAAGAGATGCCAAGTATCGACCCTTCTATTGTTGTACATGAGATAAAGACATACCCCGGAGCTAAACCTGTCTGGCAATGCCTTCATCCAGTTCACCCACGTAAAGCGACTGCTATAAAGCTCGAAGTCGAGAAAATTCTGAAAGTCGGCTTTATTTATCCGATGGCTCTTACAGACTGGGTTTCCAATCTTGTCCTGATTGACAAAAAAGGAGGCAACATTCGTGTATGCGTTGATTATAGGGATATCAACAAAGCTTGTCCCAAAGACAACTATCCTACCCCTTTCGTCGATCAGATTGTCGATGACTGTGCCGGCAGTGAAATGTTCTCTCTCATGGATGGTTTCTCCGGCTATAATCAAATTAACATTGCTCCCGAGGATCAACATAAGACTACTTTTATTTGTCCTCGGGGTACTTTTGCCTATAGGAAACTTCCTTTCGGTCTTAAAAATGCTGGCGCAACGTTTCAACGGGCTATGTCTTATGCTTTTCATGATATAAAGCACATCGTTCAACCTTATTTGGATGATTTACCTGCTCATTCTATGCACAGAGTCGATCACCCTACCCACCTCCGAGCCATTTTCGTTCACTGTCGGTTCTATCGTATACGTTTAAATCCTCATAAATGCATATTTTGCGTAGAATCTGGCCATATTCTAGGTTTTATCATTTCTCATCACAGGATCTGGGTGGATCCTATTAAGGTTGAGGCGATACTTAATCTCCCTCCTCCTTCTACACTGCGCCAGTTGCAAAGTTTGCAGGGGAAAGCAAACTTTCTTCGTCGTTTTATCCCAAATTACACCGAGATCACTCATGGTTTTATGTGGCTACTAAAGAAATATTCAGAGTTCGTCTGGGATACCATTGCCAACAATGCTTTTCAATCTTTGAAGTTGTCCCTAACATGAGCTCCGCTTCTCTTTCCTCTCGATTACAGTGGCGATTATTTCCTTTATCTTGCTTCCTCGGAGTACACTATTGGCATGGTTCTCGTCCAAGAGGATGATGCACATGACGAACATGTTATTTACTACTTGAGTCGAACTCTCACACCAACTAAAATCAAGTATCAACATGTCGAAAAACTGGCCTTGGCTACCGTTCAAGTCGTTCAACGCTTCCGGCATTATATCCTCTCACGTAAGACTACAGTGATTTCTCATTGCAACCTTATGCAACATATTTTGACCCGTCAATTGCTAGGGGGAAAATACTCCAAATGGATTTTCATACTCTAGGAGTTCAACGTGGAATTGGATCACGCCAAGTCCAAGAAGTCTTTAGTTTTTGTTGAGTTGATATGTGATTTTCCTCATTCTGCAACGGAAAATGTAGCAGTAGATTCATTACCCGATGAATCTCTTTTCCTTATTAGCACTAATGATATTTGGTATGGGGATATCATTATATATCTCCAAACCCAGACTTTCTGGCCTTCTTTGTCAAGTACTGAATGACGTCACATACGCTATCAAGCACGTCAATACATTATCCTCGGGGATACTCTTTACCATCGGGGAATTGATTCTGTTTTTCGACGTTGTCTAACATTTGACGAAGCCGAGAAAGCTCTAAATGACTGCCATTACGGATCATGTGGTGGTCATATGTTTGGGTATGCTACCGCCCAGAAGATCTTACGCGCAGGGTATTTTTGGCCTTCTTTGTTTAACGACTGCATTACTGTCGTTCAGAAATTCCATGCCTGCCAGACCTACAATTAGAAAATTTGGTCACATCCTTCTCCTCTTCACCCTGTGGTCTCAATTGGTCCTTTTGCAAAATGGGGAATCGATTTCATGACATGTCACCCTCACTCAGCCAGGGGGCATGGTTACATCATTGTAGCCGTTGATTACTTTACGAAATGGGCCGAGGCGATGTCGACATTCAACAATACTGGAAAGACCGCAACCTTATTTCTTTTTAACCACGTCATAGCTTGTTTTTGTGTTCCCCAAGCTATCGTCACTGATCACGGTAGTCACTTTAAGAATTTTATGATGTCTGAACTTACTGAGAAGTTGGGTCTTCGTCATGATAACTCAATGCCCTATTATCCACAAGCCAACGTCCAGGTTGAAGTAATCAACAAAGTTCTCATAACTATGCTTTGACGGATGATAGGGATTCATAAAACAAGTTGGCACACAATGTTGTTTTCAACATTGTGGGTGTACCGGACATCTGTTAGCTCCATTATTGGGTTTACGCCTTTTCGGTTAGTCTATGGTGTGGAATCCATTCTACCTATCGAATGAGAGATACCTTCTTTGAAACTAGCTGTTGAACTCCTACCAAATACTTCTGCTGAGGAAGAACTTCTATTGTATCTTATGCAATTAGACGAAACTCGATGTGACGCCACCCTAGTCATAGAAGCTCAGAAGAAGTGTGTAAAGGCCCAATATGACAAGCATGTCAAACCTCGCGTTTTCTCTGAAGGTGATCTTGTTCTTCTCTATGAACAGGATCGAGATGTGTTAGGAGCTGGGAAATTCGAACCCATGTGGCGAGGTCCTTATATTGTTCAACGATTTTTAGAAAAAGGAGCATATGAGTTGGTCGATTACAATGGTATCCCTTTAAGTGAACCCAGGAATGGGTTGTACTTGAAGAAGTACTATGCATAAACTCATCTGTGCACAAGTACTTGTATTTTTAATGTATCATACGTTTTGTGTGTTACTATAGTTTTCTTTTGTCGTTATCTGGTCTTTGCCCTTATGTGACGTTGTGTTTGATTTCCAGATGTCGGAGTATTCGCTACCCTATATTGGCTTCACTGATGGCACTAGCCGTAGTACTCAGAACCTTGCTTCCGCTACGTGGGAAATCTATGCCCCTACAAATGAACTTGTCTCTTTACGAGGTGTGTGTCTCGACTGTGCGACCAACAACATTGCAGAGTATAGCGCTGTCATTGAATTATTGGTTGATGTTATCTCGCTCGGAATTCGTAATTTTGTTGTGCATCTCGATTCGCAGCTTATAGTACTACAGTTAAGTAATGTTTATACTATCTGAAGTCCTACTCTGTTAAGGGTGTATTTGCGAATTCGCCTCTTGGAGTGTTATTTTGATTATATTGAATATCAACATATTCCTAGATGTCTAAATACATTAACAGATTCATTGGAAAATTATGTCTTAGACAGACATTTGAATCATTTATAAATCAATCACATCAATGGTCACACAACACATGATAAACCGGTAGAAGCCATCTATATATATAATGATCAAAAGAGTTTTTTACAAAAAAGTTTGTCCGGAGACCAAAATATCAAAAACTGAAGCTCATAGCTTCTACAAAGTGACATCATGGATGACGTTCATGGTAACACATGACTTCCCTAGCAACCCTACGGAGCAGTCGACTCATAGATCCCGATACCCCTACAGTATGACGCTGATCGCATCATGGAACCTCTTCCAGAGTCATGTCTGGAATGTCTGCAGTCAGGCCCTCTAAATTTTGTTCCACCACTTGATAATCCTCAGCATACTGTGGTGCTGCCACTACCTCTCCTCGCCGCTTGATGGGAGAAGTGTCGGGAGGTCTGTAAGGTCCAACATCTGTGTTATCAACAAATGATTTTGTATTAGTATTTGGACGAACATATAAAACAAAAACATTTGAGTATGATTAAAAATTCACAAAACATTTAAAAAGAGAAAAATGCGTGTACTTCTTACCAAGGTCACCCCACTGAGTATCATCTAGCAGTGCTAAGTCCATATCTCCTCGAAAATCCAACCCGACATAAGCGTAGTTGTTAACCATCAACATCTGGGTTTCAATCCAGTCAAAGAAAGTATCATCGTACTTGATGATCAGTCCTGCTATGTGTCGGGCCATGAGACGACACCATCTCAACATCCTTGGATCCCTGAGACCCGGTATGTTCCACTCAACCTGTAGTTTAAATGTGGGAACCCTCTCAAGGAAGAAGGACACCAACAAATATCCATACCCGAATTGCTTCAGGATACCGCGTCTGCATTTGGTCAATTGTTTTTTGATACTGCGAAGCACAGCATCTGCCCAGTTGAACACTCGAGGCTCAGTACACTCAATAGCATACTGGAAGTAACTCTGTAACACCATGTGAGGAGCAGAACTTCCAGCCATATGAGCTATAGTGAAAAGGATAGTATGGAGGGTCAAGTCTTGTACCCCCCAGATAGCTACCTTTCATTTCTGTCTCTCAGCCTTGGGAATGCAGTATAAATTACAATACTCACTCATCTTTAGCCCACCACCTCTACTACCGGTCAGACTAAAATAGTACTCGCGCCTGGACAATCCAGTCAAAAAGTAAATGTACTCAATGTCTAAGGATAGTGTGTGAGCCCCCACATGAAAAACCTACTGATATGGGTCCCACATACGCACCAGATACTCTAATAGTCTGACTTGGGCTCTCATGCCCAGGATACGAAAGTAATTTAAGATCCCACAATCTCTCAAAGAAGCTATGGTAGGTGGATGATTTTTGGCCATTGCATTATCCTCTTCATGTTCCCTTTCACGCCACTCAAGTACCATGGTGATGGCCAATTATCTGCACAAGGAACACAATAAGAGGATTAATAACTTTTTCATGCTTTGGATATTGGCCAATAAAAATTTAAAAAAAAAATTGGGCTTTGCGGTTCTCGCAGGTGCCCTGTGTGCACAGTGTGAGAACCTCACAGGTGGCCTTAGGCTCACCTACAAGAACGCCTCATTCTCGCAGGCCCCATATGGCTCGCCTGCGAGAATTGCAACGTGCATGTAGGGCTTAAAAATTCAACTCAAAAAAAAACATTTAACCAATGAAATTACAAATTCAACCATGAAAATGTTAAGGACGAAGAGCCTACCTCAATGTCGCAGATGTCTCACTAAATGGTCTCTCGTAGCTCCCGCAATCTATCGCCGAACTTGGAGGGTAAAAGAGGGGTTTTTTGAGCTCAATAGTGGAAATGTAAAATGATGTGGTAAAAAAGAGTATTTACTCCTTTTATTTACTTTTACAATATCATTTTGGTTTTTTATGCTTATTTATATATTAAACCCTAATCCCTAATGTCATGGTGAGTGTAACTTTTACAGGCATGGTGCTTTTGATGATCAAATACAAGGATATGGACATATTTTTTTTTGTCATCGCGTGTTTTGATTGTTTTTTAAGATTTTTTAATAAAACCTCGAGTGTCGTTTTTGTCCGTTCTTGCGCTCGTCAATACATGAGAACATGGTTGAGCATCCTTTTATCACTTTTTCAGGCTCGATAAGGTTATACGAAAAAGGAACCCCCTGGAGTCCTCTTTAAGCTCTTTTCAGACTCTCTAAACATGAAAGGATCACCGAGCGACCTTGCTATTTTCACCCTCGATAAAGTATTTGAAGTAAGCATCTGGTGAGAGATAATTTATCTCTTTTTTAGTCTCATCCAGACTATTTTACGAAAAATAAACTGAGAGAGTTCTCTTTTAAGTGTTTTTCTAAACTCTATAATCTTGAAAAACCTTCGAGTTTTCTATCTCTGGACTCGTTAAACAAACATTGACAGACCCATAATGGGATCGAACCACTCCTTCTTAGGGTTCGTTAAACATACTCCGAGGGACTCGTCCAAAGGATGAGCTTACATCAACAAGCAT
>JASDQU010425481.1:0-10011 GCA_032191745.1 Picea mariana
GGAGCATCAAGGAGCACGCGGACGCCATCCGGAGCGAGTGAACAGGCCAAGGTATGTTTTTATTTTGGTTGAATGATAGTCTGTGTTTGCATCTGAAAATTTAGATAGCTGTAATCCTACGTCTGATTGTTAGGACTAAAATTTTGGTATATGCTTAGATCAATTTCTGGAATGTTAGTTTGTTCTTAAATCCAAAATTTACAATACGAGTCAATGAGTCTGCATGAGTGAATGCTTTAAGTTTTGTGATAAATATTAGTTTAGGATGGTTGCAATGAACCACAGGAATCGACCCATCTTATGCTGTAAAAATTTAGCAGGGCAGTCTATGGTTCTTCGTTTTTGGCACAGTTTTAGGGTTTCTGGAAATTTTGTTTTGGGGTTTTTGGTTATTGTATTTGGGCCCCTGGGCATATAAATCTACCATGGGTGTTGAGTTTGGGTGTTTGAAACCTACCGTGGGCATGGATTCTTCTGCCGGGGCATGTATTTACTTCACTGGGGAATTTTTGCTATTCCTTGGGCGTTTTTCTTTTTACTGTGGGCATTTCATTGGCGGGCATTTCATTTTAGCCTATTACTATCATTCATTTCTAAACTACTGTCATCTCGTGGTAACTTACTAGCCATTCATTTTTTTTGGGCATTCCGTCTTCGGTTACGGTGGGCATTTTGTTTATGGGCGTTTTTTACATTTTGCTATGGGCGTTGGACTTCTTAGGCATTTGCATTCATTGCCATTTTACTTTACAACCCAGAAATCATTTTTACATTCTGTCGTGGGCGTTTTACATTGCCGGTGCGTTTTGATGACTGTGGGCGGTTTAGATTCTTGGGCGTTTGCATTCACTGCCATTTACTTTACAACCCCGAATCGTTTTTACATTCTGTCGAGGGCGTCTTTATTTCGTGTCGGTGTAGTTACCTGTCTGTGTTTTCATTTATTTAAATTAACAATTTCTGGGCAGTAAACTATTACATGTCTGCGTTTATATCAAATAGTTATGTTGGTAAATAAACCCCAGATAATCTGTTATTATTTCTCTCATGATGGTTCTTATTATAAAAACAATATAATAACAACTCCAGGACTCGTAAAGGAGTTATTAAGTGAGTCTTTTCAGCTGTAGAACCTATTTTGGGGAAGAACTTTATTCTGGTTAAAAATTTAACAATCACACCACCGTTCTCTTTTAATAAAAGAATACGATTTACTTGCGGGGAAGAAATAGGTTTTATATAAAAGAATCTATTATATTATAACTGCAATAGGGAGACTTCCTTTACCCTATGAATTTCCATAAGATTTCCTCCTAGTTTTTATTCTTTGTGCTCATCACCTTTATTCGTTTATCATGGTTGTAATGATGTGTAATAAAAACTCATGGTAAGCTGGGGTAAAGTATGGTAATATTTGCTTAAATTGCAACGTGAATATTTTGTTCCAATTGCAATGTTAATACTTGCTTAATTTGCAATGCTAATATTGTTTAATAGCAATGTTAATGATGTTGCTTAAACTGCAATGTTAACCTTGATTAAATTGCAATGTTAATATTGTTTAAATTACAATGTAATGATGACGCTTAAACTGCCATGTTAACAGTGTTTAATTTGCAATGTTGATATTGTTTAATTTGCAATGTAATATTTGTTAAATTGAAGGGTTAATGATGATGTTTAAATTGAAATGATAATTTTTTGTAAGGTTATTGTAAAGTATGGTAATATTTGTTTAAAATTCAACGTGAATATTTTGTTCAATTGCAATGTTAATACTTGCTTAATTTGCAATGCTAATATTGTTTAATAGCAATGTTAATGATGATGCTTAAACTGCAATGTTAACCTTGATTAAATTGCAATGTTAATATTGTTTAAATTGTAATGTAATGATGATGCTTAAACTGCCATGTTAACAGTGTTTAATTTGCAATGTTGATATTGTTTAAATTGCATGTAATATTTGTTAAACTGAAGGGTTAATGATGATGTTTAAATTGCAATGATAATGTTTTGTAAGGTTATTGTAAAGTATGGTAATAAATTGGAAGGCAAGGTAAGATAATATGGAGAATGTAAATGTTTGGGGGTTTACCAATATGGTAAAGATATCGTGCTCAATTATTGCGATTAACAGAAAAATGCAACGTGCTTGTGTTTATTGCCTGTCCTTGAACTGGTGCAAAATGATTCTATAACTTAATAATGGGGGTTGAGATTATTGGTTTTTACCTTATGTTAAGGTATTCGTCGGTTAATGATAATTAATGGAGCAGTTGGTCAGTAATCAATCACAGTCGGGGCATAGGAATGTCCGGTCTTAGTTATTGGTTGGTCCTTGCCTGAGTCCTTTTTCTTGCACCTTCCGTAGAGAATGAGGTTTTTCATTTATTTATTGTTCTGCCACGTTGTTAATGTCTCGTTGGGTCTGCATGTATCGAGTGGGATGTAGCCACCCCCGGGTAGCCTTAGGAGCTCTGTCTGTGTGTGAGCATTTCGTGTAAGAATCCAGTGCCGTATCAAGAGTCTCGGGCCCTTTAAAGGCAGGGTTTCCACTCTTGCGACACACCTAACGGAGTTACTAGTTTCTGCCTGAGCAATGGTCCAAGAGCCTATCTGACCTTCTCTCTCTCTGGAGCAGAGAAATAAGATTAAACGCCCTGCTTTCCTGTGCAGAAATAGTAGGATCTACTACTATGGATTCTTCCCTCTGTGTTCGTACTGTGCATGACCCAATATGTTGTTAACTATTGCATTGTGCACCTTGTGTCTATGGTCTTAATGCTTGCAGTATCTGTTGTGTGCCTTGAGTCTTCTTGATTGTGATCATCGTGGTGGCGTCTAGTTAGTCATCGGGTGGCGACATAGAGTCAAGTGTGTCTGTTTCCCTTCTACACGCACGCACACACTTTTAAAACAAAAAAAAATTTGTACCTGTTATCAGAGTTGTTGTCGTAATAAGGAGGGTCGTTACAATATCATTGTTAATAGAGATTATTTTTATAGTATTTAAATTTTGTACATTATATAATCATCTTATTTTGCATTTTGTCTAGTCCTAAAACTGGTCTCAAATATATGTTCTTGGTAAAAAAATCATATTTTTTTCTAGAACATATTAGATAACAAAATTTTCGGGCACCTAATAAGACACATCTTAGCATCTATGGTAAAACTTGAATATTTTGATTCACTATAATTTTCAAGTTATAGGATATGGACATGGTTTTTGACTAGTCCTAAAACTAGTCTCAAAGACGTGTTATAGGTGAAGTGGTCATATATAATTCTATAAATATCCAAATTGAGTGCCATCATTTCAATTTGAAAGAGAATGGAACATCATGTTTCATGTCCAAATTTTAGAATCATATCAGAAAAAATCCTGAAGGATTTATGCCCATCTAAAGTAGTTGTATGCCTTCTCTATGTGAATGCCTTTGTAGGAAAATTTGGTTTCATCCTAAGGGATAAGAAACCCAAAACTTTGGAAAAATCCAAATAATACTGTGTAAAAATCAAAGAGAATATTATTTATTCCAAGATTGATCTATTTTATCCAAAATCATAATAGGGTTATGATCCAAATGAAAAATATGGAAAGAAATCAGTTTTCTCTAAGACTTCCATTTGTAAAACAACAGAACGATGCTATAGGTTCAAAGACAAGGCCTCAACAAGAGGCAAAGGCTCTCAATACTTTGAACCCTGTTGGGATGGTCAACATAGAGGAATCACCATGGTGTTCTCCTTGTCAAGAAGCTCATCAGGAAACGTAATGTCCTAGAAAAGAGGACTCCCCTGAATTTCATAGACACAATTTTTTCTTTCCAGGATGATGAGTATGTTGAAATTATGTAGGAACAACTTGATGAAGTTAGGAAAAGGGGATCTAGACAAGGTAGACTCATATTTCTTGACAAATTTACTAAGGATCAGACGAAATAATTGAATAAGAGAGAAATATTGACATATTAAAGAAGGAACAAACCTCATGTCCCTCTTCCACAAGCTCTAGTTCATCTAGCAAAAGGTAATAAAGCTCCATCTTAGTCAATGAAGGAAGCCTCAGCTCAACCAACAGAGAAGACTATCCCACCTCCCTCACCTTCATTTCATGACTTGCTTCCACAAACAACACAAGCAGATGGAGAAATCCAATTGAACATAGATGTCCCAACCATGTTTGGAAAATTGAATATGTGAGTTCTTGTGGTTGAGATGTGCAAGATCCCTTCTATGAGAAGAAAAGTGTTGAAAGTGATAAAGGTATGGTCAATTAAAGCAGAAGATGCTCCCATAATTCTGAATACTATGTATCATGGACAACGAGGGGATGATAACCCTCCCTTTTATCTTTCTCTCTCTACGAATAGTATCCACCTAAACAATTTCATGTTATATTTAGGAACCTCGACAATTGTGATGTCCCTAAAATTCATGAAGCAACTTAGTTTGAAGACAACATGCCATTATGTAAATGTTTGTCGCATTGATTCAAAAATGGTGAAAGTGAAATTTATCACAGAAGATGTGGAGGTGTATCTATTGTATTTCCCTCATATTGACCTCATCATGAACATAGTTGTGATTGATGTTCCAGACACTTGGGCCATGCTTTTTTTGAGAAATTGGGTTGCTACCCTTGGTGGTTTTCTCATCATGGATCTCACTCATGCACACATTCCCATGGGGGATGGTACGTTTGAGATTATATATAGCACATAGGTGGTCAAGAAACATGTAATGGATCTATACACCCCAAATTAGCATAGTGAGTGTGAGTTTGATGTGCCTCAACGAATCATTGAGTATGACCCTCGAGATTTTTCTTTTCTACAAGAATATTGTACATACAACTTGCTTCCGAGGACAAACAAATACAAAGAAAGTCTTGCAATATTCCAAGGAAATGAGCATGGGTCCAATAAATACTTCATAAATATGAATCCAAGAAATTTACTGAGAAGGAGAAATTCATCAAAGACATGGTCAAGGCGCAACCTTCTGAACAACCATGTCTTGAGGATATTCCATATGTATATTTTAATGAAGGGATCTTAGCACTCATGTGGGATAAAAAGAGGGGTGAGGATAAGTATGACCAAAGGAACAATGTTTCATGGCATGACCCTTGCATTGTCAATAAGAAGTTTGATAAAGGGAAATATTACTTATATGTTATGGATGAGAGAAAGATTCCATTATCATTTGATGGGTCCCTTCTCTGACCCTACGTCAAAGGAACCTAATTTCTTTAGGGTCGAGGCCCCAGGTAAGTAGATGGGTCATTATTCTTTCCTTTTTATTTGCATATTGATTTTTCATGATATCTTTGTTGCACTTCTTATTTTTTTTTCATTTTTCTCTACTTGCATAGTTGCTTTTATCATATTATATGTTAGTTAGAAATTTTTGAAAAAGTGCAAAATTTTCTTTTCTAAAATTAGTTGTCAATTTTAAATTTTTGGGATTTTGATTATATGAAAAAAATATGAGTATGCAATCCTATATTCCCAAACATGTTTCTTTGTTTCAATGTGTGTAGGAACGATTCTTACCAAGAGATGTTGTGGTTCTCATGTACTCTAGGGTGAGCACATGTCCCCAAGTAGGAGCCACATGTTACCCCCCATTTCTAGGGGTAAATAAGGAGATGATTTATTGATGCACTGAGGTTGTATACATGGATTACCGAGAGATATACCAATAGGTAGATCCCCACATCACACCACTCATCACCATGATATTAATGGATGCACCATTCACGACACCATCTTGGCTCACAAGGGATGCTAGGCATCTCTCCATGATGTAACTAGTATGGTGTTATGGTAAGTTTCATTTTAATAAATGAAGCATTTAAAAATGTTTCAAAGGGTCCTTTCTTGATTTTGAAAATGTTTTCTTGGAAATCATGCTATTTTCCTCATTTCACCTTGGTGGTTGTCATGTTTCTATCTTTGGAATTGGTAAGGAATTTATACATATTTTTGGTGTTCTTTGTTATTTCATGGTTATTATTTTCTAAACCCTTTGGAGGATTATAAGGGCATACACCCTCCACCAAGTCTATCATATTTTTTGTTGAATAAGCTATTGCAAAGGTTTCTAGGAGGAGTAAAAGGATTACACCCTCCTAGATTCACCGTGTTGGATTTACTTGCTCTAGGAAGTAAAATGGATTACACCACTAGATAAGTAGTAGATATAACCTTACACAAGAGACTCCACAACCCAAATGGAAAGGCACTAATCTAGTTTTCATTGGACAAATAAAATCTTTGCATCAGTATACGTGAATTTAAGAGATATTGCATTTGTTCAAATTGGAATCTTATCAAAGTGGTTTACATGATGAATTGATGATGGAAGAAAGTGGGTGTGTCAGTCAAATTTGAGTCCAAAAACCCTCCCATATCGTTAAGGCATGATAATAGTCTATCCAGGTCAAATTTCAATGCATACAGATACAGTTTGAAAACATTTTGATGTTGGCCCCATTCACATGTCACTGTTGCTCGCCTCTAGTATATTGATGGTGTTGATTAAGAAATCAATGAAATAGAGGGTTTTTCATCACAACTATGATGCATATATATTGTATATACATTAATGTAAAACCTAAAAGAAAAATGTATAAAGACCGACGAAAGCCTAAAACTTGCGTCAACCAAATTGGGTACTCTGAAAGAAAATTAGGGTTTATGGTTTACATGATGAAGTGATGATGGAAGAAAGTGGGTGTTTCACTCAAATTTGAGTCCAGAAACCCTCCCATATTGTTAAGGCATGCCAATAGTCTATCCATGAAAAATTTCAGTGCATACAGAAACTGTTTGAAAAAATTTCAATGTTGGCCCCATTCGCAGGTCCCTACTGTCGGACGTGTACTCTAGTACTCATGCAATTTTCATTCCTTTTTCCTCGTTACTTGAACATGGTGTAGTCCCCAAGATCCATTATTTTTGTACAAAATTACATACTAATGGCATAAAATTACGATGAACTTTTTTTGTCGATAGTATAGCAAATTCGTCGCAAGATTATTTACATTCATCTCTCTTGCGATGATATCAAATCATGCAACTTCGATTAATTTCATTTTGGTTTATCAACTTGAAATATCAATTTGATACATTTCAAGCTAGCTGGACCTTAATTCAAATACAAATACGACACTTGGAATCATTAACATATCTACTAGAACATATGAAAAATAGTTGAGTTTATGGTTTACATGATGAATTGATGATGGAAAAAAGTGGGTTTGTCAGTCAAATTTGAGTCCAGAAACCCTCCCATATCATTAAGTCATGAGAATAATCTATCTAGGTCAAATTTCAATGCATATAGATACAATTTGAAAACATTTCGACGTTGGCCCCATTCACATGTCACTGTTGTTCGCCTATAGTATCTTGATGGTGTTGATTAAGCAATCAACGAAATAGAGGTATTTTTTTCATCACAACTATGATGCATATACATTGTATATACATTAATGTAAACCTAAAAGAAAAATGAAGAAAGACCAATGGAATACTAAAACTTGCGTCGACCAAATTGGGTACTCTGAAAGAAAATTAGGGTTTATGGTTTACATGATGAAGTGATGATGGAAGAAAGTGGGTGTGTCACTCAAATTTGAGACCAGAAACCCTTCCATATCATTAAGGCATGCCAATAGTCTATCCATGAAAAATTTCAGTGCATACACAAACTGTTTGAAAACATTTCAACGTTGGCCCCATTCGCAGGTCCCTACTGTCGGACGTGTACTCTAGTCCTCGTGCAATTTTCGTTCCTCATTCCTCGTTACTTGAACATGGTGTAGTCCCCAAGATCCATTATTTTTGTACAAAATTACATACTAATGGCATAAAATTATCGATGAACTTTTTCTCATCAATAGTATAGCAAATTTGTCGCAATATTATTTACATTCATTTCTCTTGCGACGATATCAAATGATGCAGCTTGGATTCATTTCATATCTAGTTTATCAAATTGAAATCTCAATTTGATACTTTGCAAGCTAGCTGGACCTTAATTCAAATACAAATATGAAACTTGGAATTATTAACATATCTACTAGAACATATGAAAAATAGTCGGGTTTATGGTTTACATGATGAATTAATGATGGAAGAAAGTGGGTGTGTCAATCAAATTTGAGTCCAGAAACCATCCCATATCGTTAAAGCATGAGAATAGTCTATCCAAGTCAAATTTCAATGCATACAGATACAGTTTGAAAACATTTCGACGTTGTCCCTTTTCACATGTCAGTGTTGCTCGCCTCTAGTATCTTGATGGTGTTGATTAAGCAATCAACAAGTAGAGGGATTTTCCATCACAACTATGACGCAGATACATTGTATATACCTGGTGTGTATATTCCTCATGCAATTTCCGTTCCTCGTTCATCGTTCCTCATTCCTCGTTCCTTGACCATGGTGTAGTCCCCAAGATTCATTATTTTTGTACAAAATTACATACTAATGGCATAAAATTATGGACGAAATTTTGTCGTCGATAGTATAGAAAATTCGTCGCAAGATTATTTACATTCATATCTCTTGCGACGATATCAAATGATGCATCTTGGATTCATTTCATATTTGGTTTATCAACTTGAAACCTCAATTTGATACTTTGCAAGATAGTTGGACCTTCAGTCAAATACAAATATGAAACTTGGAATCATTAACATATCTACTATAATATATGAAAAATAGATGGGTTTATGGTAATTTCCATGATGAATTGATGATGGAAGAAAGTGGGTGTGTCAGTCAAATTTGAGTCCAGAAATCCTCCCATATCATTAAGGCATGTGAATAGTCCTTGACCATGGTGTAGTCCCCAAGATCCATTATTTTTGTACAAAATTACATACTAATGGCATAAAATTATCGATGAACTATTTTCGACGATAGTATATCAAATTCGTCGCAAGATTATTTACATTAGTTTCTCTTGCAACGATATCAAATGATGCTTGGATTCATTTCATATTTGGTTTATCAACTTGAAATCTCAATTTGATACTTTGCATGCTAGCTGGACCTTCATTCACATACAAATATGAAACTTGGAATCATTAACCTATCTACTAGAACATATGAAAAATAGGGTTTATGGTAATTCTAAGAGGATTCAAATAGGTAACAATATTAATGAAATCTTATACGATCATGATGGTATAAAAATGAATGAGCTTCTCTTAGTTTCAAGAATAATTTATCCTCTACTTAACAAGGCCAACCATGTGAAGGTGGAAGCTCACATGGCCCCTCCCCTCCCCCTCACATCACTCTAAATTGATCCCCAAAACCCAATCTATAAAATATAAAATAATCAAAAGCAACGTCCTATTAAGATTCATGCATAGAAACTACAAAAACAAAAATTAATGAAGGTACATGAAATTATGTGTTTCTAAATGATATTTTTAGTCTACCACGTACTTGACTATATTGACAACTATTTTTAGGTTTCAAATAATAATTAAACAACATGTAACCTAAGATATAAAAACATTGCATAAAACTTAAAAACATGTAATTAACCCATGACATTAAAAGTAAATTATTTTAAGAGAATAATTCATACAAATTAAAATATTATATAGTCGCGTACCTAATCCAACCTCAACATCTGTGTAATCATCCTTATTCTCTATATTGATCTTCTTCATCGAACTCAACATCTGTATCATCATCTGGTTCTGAAATGATGTTGAAAGGATTGATGATATCATCATCATCATCAATGTCATTTTCGATCATATTTTCATTGACTTCATCATCAGGAATTGCAATATTGTCTCCTATGCCTAGATCATGATCTTCTTCATCTTCTTCATCATTCGACCCTCCATGTTCCTCCATCTATGTTTCATATTATGTTGAATCATCTTCTTCATCTTCAATATCATCTTCTTCCTGTAAATGAGTATACTTAATTGGCCTTCCTCTTGGATCATATCTAACAACAAATGAC
>JASDQU010425484.1:0-10011 GCA_032191745.1 Picea mariana
GATAAGCTATTTATGATAAGGAAGTTTTTGCTGGGTTTTCTTCCCCTAGAGGGTTTCCCAGGATAAATGTTGTGTACTTGTGGATGTGTATTTCTTAGTGATCTTGTGGTTGTTATGCTCTTATCTTTATGAAATGCAAAGAACTATAATATCAGCATAAAACATTAACATAATTGACATTCACATTAATATAAAAGAGCAGATTTCACTGTTTATGAGTTCCTGTGTGGTGAATGTTTGTTTTAGTAATGTTGTCAATGTGTGTTCAAATGTTGTAGGTGTGATAGATTTCATCTGCAGGGATAAGATAGACTTCACTATCTATCTATGAGTTTGTTGGGTTGTTCTGGGTTCTTTTAGGCTAAGTGCAAGGAGTGCACGACAGAGTACTGAGAACTCTGTGAGCCAACGCAAGGAGTGCGTATCTGAATTCTACTTTGAGTTCAGAGGAGAACGTGCCAGGTGGGCACACCAAGATAGTCTCAAACTTAGGATGAGCCTCAACGTTACTGAACATCTTGGAGGAGAAACTGTGCAGAGATGACACAAAAAACATAGTTGTTGAATACTCTGTAGAGCTCTGCCAGGTGGGCATTGAGCAGGTGCAAGTGTGAACAAGAGAACTCTGTTTCGAGTTCAGAGAGAAGAGTGTCAGGGAGAAGACACTACAGAGTTGTTGAACACTCTGTAAGCTCAGCAAGGAGTACACAGAGCCAATACTTATCTAAAGTATTGGGTGAAGTTCTGGAAAACCAAAGTTACTGAACACTCTGGGGAAGAGGCTCTGCAAGGAGTGCATTGAGCAGGCACCGGGAATGTGCATGAAGATTTTCTGAAAAAAATCTTCTAAGTCTGAAGCTGTCTGAAGGCTCAGTTGAGCGCAAGGAGTGTGCAGAGGCAAACTTGTTTCAAGTTCAAAAGCTCGGGAGATACAGCGCAGAATTCGCACCGTATGAACTTATTCCAAGTTCCAAAGCTCAAGAGGAAGAGCGCAGAGTGTGTCGGGAGGGCACCGAAAATCTTCTAAGGAAGCAGAAGGACCTGTTATCGCTCAGTTTGTAGTATAGGTCAAGTAGCTTGAAGGCAAGAGTCAAACTGGCGTAACAGGAGCTTCCCCACCCATTGTCACCTCGATGGGGGGCTCTTTCTATTTAGGGTGGCTAAACCCAAGGGAGACGTCCCTAGCAATCTGGGGTTTTGAAAGGCAAAGGTTTAAAGGATTCAGGTAAGTTTTCCCTTTCACAGATTACTGCCAAGAGGATAGTCAAGATGAAGATAAACCAAAGAATAGGCACCTGTTTGCGAGACAAGGCAACAATAAAACTAATGCATGCAAATAGTGGTTAGCACTTCATAAATTAATGACTATCAACATTTAATATACATGAGCATAGATAGCAGTAATTATTGACGAAGTCAATGATTGCACTAATGATTATAACTTAAAATATTACTTGTCAATAAACACTGGAAATGATATAACACTTAATGTATATAATTAATCTTAGCATAAAATATCATCAAATGCTCATATATGATAGGGTTGCTGCGTCAAGCTCACTAGAGGTGACGTCAGCCTTTCTAGGGTTAGTTTGGTAGACAAAGAGGTGGACGTTTTGCAAATAGGCTAATGGAAATTATCAACATTTCAATGTCTATCACTTAGATGACTAAGCCACAACGTTTTACATCAACCAAAAGCTCAAAAAAGGCATGACGTCATCATCAATTTAGGGTTAGTGGGACGTTAGGGTTAGTTAGGGTTTCAAATTTAAGAAGTTTGAAAAAGTTGTTTTGGCACAAGAAGCTCAACGTTGGAGAGTTAGACTAGTGCCTTAGGGTATTATGGAGTCAAAGAGCAAGGGCTAGGTCTCAGGAGAATCTAAATCTAAGGACAAAAGAGTTAGGCTTTATGGTGCTGCAATGGCAGGGCCATAAAGTCAAAACCCTAAGGGGAGGAGGCTCATTCCGGTGTTGCTTAAGCAAGGCCTCATGCTCCTCCCTCTTTCCTTAAAAATCCTTGTCAAAAACGACTAGCTTCAAAACATAAATCTAGGGGTGAAAAGTGTTGCAAAGGCAAGGCCTTTCAAACCCTAAAAGTCAAAACCCTAGGTGTAAAATCAATTAGGCCTAGGATATCTTCTTTCTTCAACTTATGTTCAAAAGCTAACTCAGAAAAAGGGGAGCTAGTGTAGCTACGGCTAGGCTATATCCTCCTTAATCAATGGCTAAAACAAGTTTTCTACCATGGGGACATATAGCAAGGACCTACTTGTGTGCTTGCTACCTAGGGTTTCAATGATTAAGAAAAATATTAACAATGTAACCATAAAAGTAAGAGATTTAACCTACAACCATTCATTCAAGAAGTTTTGCATGAGAAATACACTTACAAATCAATGAAGAGCTTATCAAACCCTAGTTGTAAACCTTCCAATGATAGAAAACACCATAAAAATGCCAAAGATGATCCTCCACAAGAGTAGTGCCTCACTTCAAGAGCAAAATACCAAGACAAAAGACTAAAAATGATTCTCTCACAAGAGAGTGAGTTGTGTTATCTCCAAAATGAGGTCCAACGCCCTCTATTTATACCAATCTTATGACCTTTAATTACAAAAATAGGTCATTAAAACAGCCGACAAGGCTGACTAACAATATTACACTATTTTTTACACTAAATGCTAAAAATGTCACAATATGAGCTCAAAAGGAGACGTCGAGCCCCTCAGAGGGAGACGTTGGCCCTTTTTGGGCAAGATCAGCATCCAAGGGGCAAAACGTTGGCCCTTCTAGGGCTCCTGCAAGCTACCACACGTGCCAAATGATCCCAGCACACTGCCACATGCTCTAGAAAACGTCCAGCTGCCTCAGGTGACGTCCTGTCCATCAAAAGCAATCGTCCAATCTGCAGTGGGTGATCCCCCCTAGGCCGAGCTCTGCCAAAGTGTCCTGGATAGGGACGTCCTTCTTCTTTCTTGTGCAACGGCTCATCACAACGTTGTCCTGCCTCTGCCATCCCAGCAACCACCTGATGGGCTCTTCAGCCCCATGGAGGTCCAAGCTAATCATATCCCCATGTGTACCAGTCCTCTGGCACCTGTCCGTCGAGTATGGTCCTGCACATCAAAGACTACGCCCTCCATGGGCTCATCAGTCCTCGGGATCATAGCAATGTTAATCATATTTCATCATTAAATTTGTCAAATACATGCATGAAATCCCTAGCACATCATCTAAGAGCTCAAAGACATTACACAGATCTACTATACAAAGCTGAAGCAAACCGACAGAATAACCTATTGGGCTGATACCCACAAGAGAAGGAAAGTTTCCTCAGAGGATCATTCAAGCCATGTTTTATGAGGTGGTATGGTTTAGGGATGTCCACTCACAGTAAGACCAAGGGCAGGTGTTGTCTGTGGGTGCCTTTGTAGGAGGTGAGTTGTACCCGTCATGGATGCATTTTTTCCAAGCCCCTTTATTGCCTTTATTTTTCATTTATTTTTTTCTTTCTTTTTTACTTTCAAGGTCTGACCAAAGGACACTGCCTTGGCATGGTGACCAAAGCTGACAGTGTTACCCACTGGTATCTTCACAGAAATGATAAGGATGGCTCGTGATGAGACCCCCTTTCCCTTGGCCATGCAACCAAAGGTCACTGCCCTGGCGTGGTGACCATATAATGGCAATGTCATACTGCTGGATACCTATGAACATAATGGGCCGGCTCGTGATGAGACCTCCCATCCTCTTGGTTAGGTCTTGTTTTGTTATTTTTCTTAGGGTCCCTTCAGTTTCTTATCGAGAGGCCTTTTATTGCCTTCTCGGGGATCCCCGGGCGAAGCATCTCTAGGTTTCATTTCCTATGGCTTTTATCTTTTACCAGCTGCTTTTACCCCCTAGGCCTTTAGCCCCTTCTTCCCACAAGACAAAGTGTAACCCCAAAGGTCATCCTAATGGACGGACTAGGGGAATGGGATGGATGAATGGGAGATAAGATGTAAAATGATATAATGGTGGGAGCGGACGATGGCTCTGCAAATCCCCTTTGGTGGCTAACCAAAACCCATGAATACGAGCTTGCTAAGTCACCCCATTAATTCACCCCAACAATGGTCAAGTGGATTAGTGTAAGATCCAAGCACTCATCAGAAATGAAAGGAACTTAATGCATATATAAGAAGGTTATAACGATCAAACATGACACATACCATGATACCTTGGACCAATTACCTCATGGAGCAAGAGTCCTTTCTGATGCAAGTCCAAGCCGATGGTGATGGGAGCTGCTGCTGCTGACAGGACAAGTCTGGCGAAGAAGAAGAAGAATGGGCCCTCCAGGGCCATGCTCAGGTCAATCCTGCTCTCGGTACTTCATGTCTAGGCCCTGTGGGCCTCGAGACATGATCTCCTAGTTATCCCTAGATATCGGGGATAACAGGACCGAGACCCTTTGGAATTCTGAGAAAGTTCACAAGCTCAGAAGCGATAGTGCAAGGTGTGTGTAGGAGAGGGAACTTGCTTCAAGTTTCCGGAAGCTCGAGAGGGTTAGCGTTCCCAGAAGCGAAGTCGAGACCCAAAGTAGTTGGGCTCGAAGGCGGATCAAAGGCCGCAGGCTTTGACTATTACAAATTCTTCCAATTCAGGAGAAACCCAAAGCTCAGGAGGGAGGAGCTACAGCTGTCGTCAGATCATCTGTGAAGATTTGATCTGGACCGTTGAATCCTACGTCCAGATATCAGAAGGAGTGCGCAGAGGAGAAAGACAGATACCAACCATCGGATCTGAGCACGGAGGACCAACAGTTGTTGGATCCAGGTAAAGTGCACAGACTTTAACCCCTTTTAAGTGCACAAGAGAGTGGACTCGCCGAAGTCCCGAAGTGGATAGGGACCGTCCATCATCCAGAGGGACAGGTGGCGAAAGATTTGGAAGTCCAGAGTAGAGGCACTCCGGAAGATTCCAGGTGAGCAGCGAGCGAAATCACCTAAGCTTCGAAGCTCGGAGCTCATCCTAGCCGTTGGTGCTGGGGAGGGACACGTGGTGTGAGATCTGAGACTCTGGAGGAATTGCACTACGGGAGATTTTAGACGAGGTGGTTGCAGAATCGTCGAAGTCCCGAAGTGCAGAAATAGATCCTAGTCGTTGGCGCAGGAAGGCACGTGGTTGTAAATCATTAACTCCGAAGGAGAGCCACTCTAGAGGATTTGAAGCGTCAAGCTTCGAAAATCCCCGAAGCTCGAAGTAGCGGAGAAGATCTCAGTCATACGTCAGTCGGAGACACGTGGCGGGAGATCTTGCATTCCAGAGGAGCGAGTGCAGATGGGTGAAAAACTCCCAAAGTCGTGGGAGCCAAAGCAGATCTGAGTCGTCCAATCCAAAGGGACAGGTGTCATCAAATCCTGCACTTTGGAGAATAGTCACTCCAGAAGAATTGAAGTGTCAAGGCACGAGGATTCCTGAAGGCTGGAGTCATCCCAACCATCCATTGGAAAAGGACGCGTGGCGGAAGATCTGCCACTTCGGAGGAAAGTCACTCCAGGAGAACAGCGAGCTGGGTGGAGCAAGAATTCCCGAAAGCCGGAGCGTCGGAGTTCATCTGAATCGTCGCATCAAGGGGACAGGTGTCAGAGGATCCCTCACTTCGGAGGTCGTACACTCCGGAGGAAAGTGGAATTGGGTGGAGTGAGAACTCCCGAAGGCCAGAGCATCGAAGTCCATCCAAGTCGTCCATCAGTAGAGGACATGTGTCAGCAGATCCTTCATTTCGGAGAATAACCACTTTGAAGAAAGTGGGGTCACGTGGATTGAGAACTCCCGAAGGCCAAAGCATCGGAGTCAATCGTGACCGTTGAATAGAGGAGGACGCGTGTCAGAGGATCCGACACTCCGGAAGGATTTCACCCTGGAGGTTTGGTGTGTGAAGACTCAAGAACTGTCGAAGCCTAGAGTCTCGAAGTGAATCAGAGCCGTCAATTCTCTAAGGACACGTGTCGTCGGATTGTGAACTTCGGAGATTTTCCACTCCGGAGGTTTTGTGGACAAGTAGTTCGAAATTCGCCGAAGCGTCGGAGCCCGAAGTTACTGTGGGTTGTTGATCTGTGCGAGGAACAAGGACCGTTGATCATGCTTTTGTGGTTTCGGAGGATTGTGCCTCCAGAAGAAGTGGTCGCAGCGTGAGGCAAGAACACCCAGAGCCCGAAGCTCTTAAGCGCCTTTTGAGGTTAGCCCCAGGTCACAGCCTGAGGTCATATGAAGGAAGGGGCCTAGCATAGGGAGCTAGCGCATGTTGTTCAAATTCTTCAAAGGGGCCAGGAAAGAGCCCACGGGTTTGGAAGGAATGGCACTTTGGAGAAAGGTGGACCTGTGAAAATTGATTCGGGTTCCAGCAGGGGCCCGAAGAGTCGATTTGACTCAAGTGATTGAACGATCCTAGACCGGGAGGTCGCACAGCCCCGGGAAGAAGAGGGGGGTCTGCATCAAAATGGTATCAGAGCCAAAATTCATATGTAGACAGCAGGTGAAGGGAGGCAGAGTAGACAACGGACAAACAAGTGGGTTGAGCCAGAAGAACCAATTGCGTTCTTAGAGGCAGAAGGTGAAAATGGCTACTGAAGGCCATAGGCGAGGTCGAGGAGAAGACCGCCAACAAATATGTAAAGCAAAGATGGACAAAGAGATGGAAGAGATCAGAGCAAAAATGGAGAGGCTAACGTTGAAGATGCAGCAAGAAGCACAGGTATGCTGGAAGTATGAATGGCCCATGAAGCAAAAAGTGAAGTGGCCTGTTCATAATGCAACACCAAATAGTGAGGAGATGGCTGAGGGAAGTTGAAGACCTCAGTGACACAGAGGAGATAGTTTGCATTTGTGAACCAGAAGTTGGAGAGAACCTTAGTGAGGAGGAAGTGAGATCAGTTGATCTCATGAACTGCCAGGAGGGAAAAGATGAATTTTCAAATTGCTAAGTGGGCAATGAGATGAGATCAATGGAGGATCTCATGAACTGCTAAGAGGGCAGTGATGAAAATTCAGATTGCTAGGTGGGCAATGAGAGGAGATCATCTGAAGATCTCACAGACTGCCAAGAGGGCAGAGGAGAAATCCCAATGTGCCAAGTGGGCAAGGGAGACGAAATGAGACTGTTTAAGAGTCTCAAGAGCTCAGTAGGGAATTCAGATCAGCAAGGGGTGCTGACAGAGGAGCGTTCTGATCATTGGGGGAATCAGAATATTCCTGCCAACTAGCCAAGCAGAGACTAGCATATGTGTTGCAGAGGCAACAGAAGGACAGCCAGTTGTGACTGTCATGGAGGAGAAGGAACAGACATCAGAGTCTGCCCCAGCAGAAAAAGAGGAGCATACGGTTAAGATGCTCACTCAGTGGGAGATAGAATTGGAGATGCTGGAGAATTGGTTGAACCGTGCAAAACCAGAAAAGGACTGCCAAGATGCAGTCATGAAAAGAGAAGGGGAATTCCAGTCTGAGGAGCAGCTAAAGGAAGTTGGAGTTGTACCAGTAGGAGAACTGGTAGAAGCAAATCTGTCAGAGGGGATAGCTGAGCAACAGCTCAGTGAGGAGCCTGCAGAACTGGAGTCTGCAATGAAGTGGTAAGTCAAGGCCACAAGTAATGGTGACAGCATGGGAGATCAAGATGATTTGCCCTTAGATCAGCATGAGGAAGTGCAGCAGAGCAGACTGCCAAGGAGAAGCTAGTCATTAGAGCAGTTGGAAGAGGTAATTGAGGAGATCAGAGAGTTGATGTTGAAGTCAGCAGAAGAAGCTGTCAGCAGGAGGAGGCTGAGCAGAAGAGAACCTACCGTAGTAACAAGGAAGCAGCAACAACAACAACAAAGCAGAGGAGCAGGTGGACAACTCCAAAGAGAAGTTTGGGATCCAAGAGGATTTCAACAGTGGAGTAGAGGAGCTCGGAGCTCATGATTTTCCCAACAATGGAGTATGATGCAAGAGCATCCTTTCCACCTCAACATGCGCCGGGAATGCAGCACATCAGCGCGCAATCAAGAAGGGAGAGAGAGGCCAGCCCTCTCATTTTGCCTTGAATTTAAAAATTCAATGTAACAAATTGTTATTAAATGTTGTAAGGCTTGAGCAGAGCCGAGTTGATGCCTTTGTACAGGCTGTAGTTAAGGTCGCCTTTAATGGCTAGTTGTAGGTTGATCTAGATCCGATTTGGACTAGATTTTCATTTATTGTAATAAGCCTCAGTAGATAGGCGTTTTGATGGTGATTAGACACCACTAGTGTAGTTTGGAGGGAAGGCTCGAGGAGCCCCTCTTTTGTAAAATCTTTGTAATCAATTATTCATATTATTCGAGGAGGAGAGAGCCGAGACTCTATTGCAGTTCGAGCTTGCACATATTGTAATTGACATTCACATTAATACAAAAGAGCAAATTTCACTGTTTATGAGTTCTTGTGTGGTCAATGTTGTCAATGTGTGTTCAAATGTTGTAGGTGTATGATAGATTTCATCTGCAGGGATAACATAGACTTCACTATTAATGTTTGTTTTAGGAATGTTGTCAATGTGTGTTCAAATGTTGTAGGTGTATGATAGATTTCATCTGCAGGGATAACATAGACTTCACTATCTGTCTATGAGTTTGTTGGGTTGTTCTGGGTTCTTTTAAGCTAAGTGCAAGGAGGGCACGACAAAGTATTGAGAACTCTGTGAGCCAACGCAAGGAGTGCGTATCTGAATTCTACTTCGAGTTCAGAGGAGAATGTGCCAAGTGGGCACACCAGGATAGTCTCAAACTTAGGATGAGCCTCAAGGTTACTAAACACCTTGGAGGAGAAATTGTGCAGAGAAGGCACAGAAAATAGAGTTGCTAAATACTCTATAGAGCTCTGCCAGGTTGGCATTGAGCAAGTGCAAGTGTGCACAAGAGAACTCTGTATCAAGTTTAGAGAGAAGAGTGTCAGGGAGAAGACACTACAGATTTGTTGAACAATTTGTAAGCTCAGCAAGGAGTGCTTTGAGCAAGTGTAAGGAGTGCACATAGCCAATACTTATCTGAAGTATTGGGTGAAGTTCTAGATTCTGGAAAACCAGAGTTATTGAACACTCTAAGGGAGAGGCTCTGCAAGGAGTACATTGAGCAGGCACCAGGAATGTGCAGAAAGATTTTCTGAAAAAAATCTTCTAAGTCTGAAGCCGTCTGAAGGCTCAGTTGAGCGCAAGGAATGCGCAAAGGCGAACTTGTTTCAAGTTCAAAAGCTTAGGAGAGACAGCGCAAAATTTGTGCGGTGTGAACTTACTCCAAGTTCAAAAGCTCAAGAGGAAGAGTGCAGAGTGTCGGGAGGGCATCGGAAATCTTCTAAGGAAGCAAAAGGACTGAGACCCTTTGGAATTCTAAGCAAGTTCACAAGCTCATAAGAGATAGTGCAAGGTGTGCGCAGGAGAGGGAACTTGCTTCAAGTTTCCGGAAGCTCAAAAGGATAGTGTTCCCAGAAGCGAAGTTGAGACCCAAAGTATCCGGTCTCGCAGGAGATTAAAGTCTAATTTCACTTTGACTTAGGAGATTTAAGTCAAAAGTGACAATTAATTCACAATGTGGGTGAATTAATAGACATGAAGTGGAAACTATGGAAACTTAAGTGAAAGTGGGTTTTGAGTTGAGATATATGAGAGATGATCTCAACCATTGATTAGAGATGAGATGTGAGATCTCATTCATCCATTCTTTCAGGTTTCCTTATGCATCCTAAAGGAGGGCGCAAGGGGCAAAGGAGGCATTCATTCACTTCTTTGTTCACTTGAGGAGAAGGAGGAGGAGCAAGAGGATGAGATCAGTTGCATTGGGACAAGAGAGCTTGGGCGCTTACTTCCATGGAGAGAGGCATCCAGCTTAGGCCTCAGTTATTTGATGGTGATCATATCTGCTAGGAGGAGGGCGCACCATAGGATTGGATGCACAGCTACCTGGTAGGAGTTTCGCTTGGAGGAAGCCAGTTCTGACAAGTTCAGTGGAGAGGCAGCAC
>JASDQU010425485.1:0-10076 GCA_032191745.1 Picea mariana
TTCTTATGAATGCCTCTATCGACAATGAAATGAAGCAGAGCCCCCTTTTCCCACATATGTGAGTGAAAGAGGCGTTCCCCTTCCTTTGGTTCTTTTGGTTCGCTTGGCTAGACTTTGGTGGTAGCGACAGTGGAACTGGGTTCAACATCGATAATTCATTTCCCTTATTCTAGGTTTGAATTAGAGTCGAAATCGGCCTCTGATTTAGAATCCTTCAGCTCGACCATGAGTGACTACTTGGAGCAACATTCTTCAATGTTGTGCCAAGGGATTTTATGGTATTCACACCAATTTCTCGTGTCCATCTTCATCTTCTCATTGCCCTTCTTGTGTTGCAGCTTACACTGGTTGTCCTAAGAGTGGTCGCCTTTGCTCTGTCCCTTGCTATGTGGGTTGGTGCCTTTTACCTACTTTGGCTTTTGAGGAGTTTGTAGATCCAAACTATCACCTCTTCTGCTTAAAATTCTGCTTGATCTTGACAACATATCTATAACTCGTACCCAATGAGGCGATGTCCAGAAAATCCATTTTTGTTTGAATGTATCTATGCAAACATTCATGGTATTTGATCACCATATGTCACTCAGAGTCTTTGATACCCACTTTGGTGCGCAGGGTATAGAAAATATTGGTGAAATTTGGTACTATCCTGTCCCTTTCTCGACGCAGGGTGGTCCATCTGGTGTACCAGTCCTTGTAGTTTCCAATAAGATAGTAATGTTCTTTAATGACATCCCAGAAGGAATCCCATGTAGGGGCAACCAAAAATATTGTAGATTCCTCTATGGCCCTTTTCTCATAGTAAGTTTCCCACCAGTCCTTAACATGGGGGACGACCTTGAGGAGTGAAAAAGTAATCTTTTCCATATCGAAAAAATTGTGGACCGAAAAATACCCTTCGAGTAGATTCAACCATTTATCTATAGAATCCACATCTATCAGTCCTTCAAATAATGGAATATCAAAATTTACATGTACATTGAAGGGGTTTTCATGGCCGCTTGATGAAGATGCTTCTCCCGTGGGAAGCCACTGAAGGATATACACAAAGTTTTCCATCATTTCATTCCTTTGTCACGCAAGGGCTCCCTTGAGAAACATTTTAAAAGGATCTCCTACTCCATCATATTTATTTTCATCCCCCATGGGTTTTTTTGGGCTCAGCGTGACCTATCTTGCAATGAATCGATTGGTTCGAGTCCCAACTTCTTGTACCCATATCTTGTCGGGGACATGCACGAAGAAAAATAAATGAAGAGCAGACTGCTCTGATACCACTGATTAACAAACTGAATGCAATAAACACAAAGATATGAATAACAACACAGATATCCATTGAACATATCTTCTATTGAATAAATGAAATAGGCTAAAACTGTAAAATTGTAGAACTGAAACACTTGCTCGAATGGTGTTAGCTATCTCTAAGAAGAGATGTGGCTGCTGCACGCATCCGTATGAGAATAATGATTACAATGAGGCTCCAAAGGAATTTTTAACATTACTCATGAATTCCAAACCCTAGACATCCAAAAATCTAATCCTAGGAGATGAAACACCAAAAGTTATGTGGCCCCCTATGGGTAAGTTGGTACCTCAACTTCCCGGGTACGTAAAGTTTGCATACGACCTCTGTTTTAGGTGTGTGATATCCCGTTGGAAAGGTATTTTTGAGAAATACACATTACGCCATCAAAATCTAACTCCGCCTACAGTATGACTATGGCGAGCCAAAAAAAAAAAACACTGTTTAGGGCCCCAAAACGGTCCTGAAAGTACAACAAGATGTGCTGACATGAAAAAATACAAAATAAGCCAGTTGGATTAAGTGGGAGGCCACCAATATACACCTGGAAGACTTGTAGGGATTTATACAGCCTCGAAAGTGTAGAACCCACAATTACAAAGAAGTACAGAAGAACATGCGGAACTAAAAACTTTCAAGAGGAGCCAGTTGGAATATGTGGGTGGCCACCAATTTCCACCTGGATCAGGTTACCAACAAATTTTTTCTCTCAAACTAGGTACATGATACACCTTAGTGATCACAACATTCTAACATTCAATATTTTCACAACAAAAAAAAGTAAGTGCAAAATCATTAGCTAGAAAGATTTCTTTTTCTGTAGCTTCCTTTAATAAAGAAAATAGATACGTGTCCTTATCCATGTGATGGGTGAAACCAAGGTCAACTATCCATTCACTATGAGCGGTATGAGCATGCAATGCATGAGAAGCACTAACATAAAATGTATTGTTATTTTCCATACCTTTTGAAGTTTAGTTATGCAAGTAGGATGATATTCTAGTTGACATGTATCCTTCAAGTTTCTTCACTTTCTCCTCTAGGTCCTTGGTCTTCTTCCAACAAGCCTTCTCCACATATTAATTTCCTGCAATAGTGGTAGGTATTATTATTTATACCTTTCTTAGTTGAAGTTTGATTACCATGCTTCTTCGTGTTGCTCTAGTTGACATGGTTACATTCCTTCTCCCATTGATCTCTTTCTCTCTAATTTTGTCAACCTTTTCCCTTCAAAAAATGGGTTTGTTGCTTGACCTCAAGTTTCCCTTCATCAAACAATTTCTCTTATTCTTCTTTGGACAGGGGATACATAATGTGGAACCCTATGGAAGATACTCTGTAAAAATCCATAATAAGTGGAGTAATTAAATGATCCCGGAGGATCTCCACATTCATCAAAGTTTGAAGGTGTTCACTTTTCCCCAAAACTATTCAATCAATGAAGAGCTTG
This sequence comes from Picea mariana, assembly GCA_032191745.1. Classification (NCBI taxonomy): domain Eukaryota; kingdom Viridiplantae; phylum Streptophyta; class Pinopsida; order Pinales; family Pinaceae; genus Picea; species Picea mariana. The sequence goes on from JASDQU010425485.1 coordinate 2,757, forward strand.
CAAGAATCTTTCCAACACAATTTGAGTGAGGACAAAAAGATTCGTTTGCCAAAGATATTACTCGTTGAATTTTTGGGTGTGTCACATAAATAATTAAATGAAAGGGATATAACACATTTGGGAGCTTATATATTTTTCATTTAATTTGTAATGGAAAATAATACAAAGCATGAGAAAGCTAAATAGGAATTTTGATTTCTTAGAATCTTAGGAAATTGAGGTTTTAAAGATATGGTTGAGATATTCATGAGATGTTGTTGATATAGTTGAGATTTTCTGTCAACTTATTTTCTTGTAATAGTTTTAGATCCTAATTTTGTGGATCTATAAATTTGTCCTCTCCTTAGTTTGTTGAGATAGTTTCAACCATGGAGAATTATTTAAACTCTTTGTTGGGAGAGTTTTTGGGAGAGATTGGTAAAATCTCTTTTAGAGTATAACTCTTTGAAAAAGAGTAAGCAAGTAGTCATGCTTGTGAGCCCCTTAAGTGGGAGAGTTTGTAAGCCCCTTAATTGGGAGAGCTTGTAAGCCTCTTTATTGGAAGAGTTGAGCCCCTTAAGTGGGGGAGTTTGTAAACCCATTTATTGGGAGAGCTTGTGAGCCGCTTCATTGAAAGAATTGAGCCCCACTTGGGAGAAGTATTTAGCCTCTATAAAGGAGAGAATAAACCCCGCATTGGGAGAGAATTTAATCCCCACATTGGGAGAAGATGGTACCCATTCTTGTGAAGGAGAATCAACCCCTATTTGGGAGAAGAAATAACAAAAAGGTTCATTGTTGAAGAAGACCTAGAGACGTAGCCAAAGTCTGATGAAATATGTTAACAATTATGGCTTGCACATTGTTTTTGTGTTTTGATTGTAGTCTAATTCCAGTTTTTAAATGTTGAGTATAAATTATATTTTCCAAATTTCTTGTTAATAGCGTGAATTTGAGAAATCAATTGAACAACTGGATTGGAGAAAAACTGAGAAAATTTTCTAATTCCCATTTCGGATCAAGTGGTATCAGAGTAGGTTGTGTTAGTATCTATTTATTGTAGTTTGGAGAATCCAATTCCTCTCTCCTTCTCATTCATGGTTTTAGAGAAGATGTTGATATTCATAATGAAAATTTATGGCTTTCGGTTTGTGCTTGGTGGACCTCGTCAATTCAAAATGAGTGAAGTACAGTGACAATTATATTATCTACAATCGTCTCAAATGGACATCATTCAAAAATTGTTGCTAGTAATGCATAGTTCATTCACTAGCCACTGACATTGCAGAAGGGGATGAAACTACCTTAAGCTACAAAATGGTGGTGTGTACTCGCTTCCCCCTTAGTTTCAAATAGATCAGTTCATAGGTCAGAAAGGTAGGGATAAAGGCGTTGAAAGAATGAGCTAGAGTGTTGATCATGTTTTTTCCATGTAGAACCTTGTGAATTCGATCAAATACGTGAAAGATCTCATGGTGAAAATGGATTGCATCAATAATGATTCGTTAGTGAGATTGCCCAGAGCTCCCACCAATAATATTACTACTTTCAGACTATCACAATTCTTGTTTCGACATTTGGATAGAGTGTTGTTGCCAAAGTTTAGGTTCTATACAAGTATGCAATCGTGGATAAAATATTTCTCTAACGGATCAAGATTTTGAACTGTGTGGGAAACTATAACAATGGAAACTAGCCTGAGATTTGATGAAGTAATTGCAATCTTTGTATAATTTGGCCAGATTCACCCTTCGTTCTCATTTATGGCATATATCACATATGTTTATATCAATTTCATGAGCACAGTTTATTCAAGAGCGGTTTCGAAGGGATTTTGAATCCCATAATATTGGAGAGATCCCATGATTTTCTTCATTCCTAGTTGTAAGGAGAAGGGTATCCCATAATAGCGGTACATACCCCATCTTGCACGTGGAGAGATTCCACAAAAACAAGGAAAATCATAATAGTGTGAAAATAGGATAATTCTTATCGTGCACTGTGATATGAATCCCACAAATATTCTCCTAATACTTTGAGAGCCACTTTTCATAATTACCCCAAGGGAGAATGCTCCAGTTTTCTGGGAAAGGGAAACTTCAACACATGTTTTGATTTTGAGGATCAATCATGTTGTTGTTGGTATTCTTCCTATTGCTTCATATCGAGTCCTCACTTATATGATCATGCATACGAATCCAAAGGATATTTTCCAAGTTAAATACAAGAATGGAACCTGCGATATCTGTTAACCCCTAAAAAGTGGCAGACTACCCCTTAATTGGGGCATATTACATTAGTATTGTTATTTTATTTATGTTGGCTTGGGTCCATTAGTTGTAATTGTACCTCCTAGTCTCCTATATATACTAAGGAGACATTTTCATTTGGAATCATCTTGTATTTGTGAATTCATATGTTGTATAACGAGGTTTCCCCCCGAAGAGGCTTATTATATGAATTTCTCTCTTTGTCAGGGCGTTGAGTACTTATTCTAAGGTTTTTATGCATTTTTATATTTGGTTCCTAACATTTGGTATTAGAGCACCCTGTGAACATGTCAAACATGATTCTCCCAGGACTTGCTATAGATTAATATATCATCAAAAAATACTAACACAAATTTTTGAAGGAATGGCTTGAAAATAGAATTCATCAACCCTTGGAATGTGGAAGGTGTATTCGTAAGGCTAAAAGGCATGACCAAAATTTCATAATGGCCTTCATGAGTTCAGAATGTTGTTTCTGCGATATCTACTTCCTTCATTCTAATATGATGATACCCTGAATGAAGATCCAACTTTGTGAAGTAGATTGCTCCATGAAATTAATCTAAGCCATCTATTCCCCTAGATCTCCAAGGGATCATTGATAAACATTCCAAAGTATTTGAATATATTCCCAGAGGTCTTCCACCCAATCATGATCATGATCATTCTATTCACCTAATTCATGGGAGTGTTCCTCCTAACATCAGGCCTTACAGATACCCTTATGCCCAGAAGAGTGAAATTGAGCATATGGTTGAAGAAATGTTAGAGGCTGGCATTATTAGATCTAGCCAAAGTTCTTACTCTGCACCGGTGGTAATGGTACTCAAGAAAGAGGGCTCATGGCGTAAGTTTCCATATTATAGAGATCTCAACAAGATCACCATTAAATATAAGTTTCCCATTCCCGTCATTGATGAATTTCTAGATGAATTACATGGAGCAATCTACTTCACAAAGTTGGATCTCTATTTAGGGTATCATCAGATTAGAATGAATGAAGCAGATATCCAAAAAACAACATTCCAAACTCATGAAGGCCATTATGAATTTTTGGTCATGCCTTTTGGCCTTGCGAATGCACCTTCCACATTCCAAGGGTTGATTAATTCTATTTTCAATCCCTTCCTTCGAAAATTTGTGTGCTACAACTACTAAAGGAGAAACAACTATATTCCAAACCATCCAAATGTTTCTTTGGGGTGAAGGAGGTAGAGTATTTGGGTCATATTGTATCGCATGAATGTGTCAAGGTAGACCCTAATAAGATTAAGGCCATGATGGACTGGCCAATTCCCAAAACATTGAAGAATCTTAGAGGAGTTTTGGTTTTGACATGTTACTACCGCAAGTTTGTTCAGAACTATGGAAGAATAAAATCACCTTTAATGAAATTAACTAAGAAGGATGCATTTTCATGGACTCCAGGGGTAACTCAAGCTTTTGAACAAATTAAAGAGGCAATGCGAAAAGCTCTTGTCTTGAACACACCAAACTTCACAAAAACCTTTATTGTGGAATGCGATGCCTCAGGAAATGACATTGGTGTTGTTCTAATGCAATAAGGAAGGCCCCTTTCTTTTGAAGGTTGGCCACTCAAGAGAAAGGACTTAAAAAAACCCATTTATGAGAAGGAAATGATGGCAATACTACGTGCATTGAAGAAATGGTGCCCTTACCTAATATGTAGGCACTTCAAGGTCAAAATAGATCATGACAATCTTAAATACTTCTTGGAACAAAGACTATCTTCAGAAGAAAAACAAAAATGGGTGACCAAGATGTTGGGTTATGATTTTGAAACCATCTACGAAAAAGGGAAGAAAATTTTTGTGGCATAAGCACTCTCAAGAAAGGATGAAAATGTTGAGGCCTTTCTTTGTTCTATATCGATCATCCAACCTGATTGTGTAACAAAAGCAAGGGATGAATGTAACAATGACGAAAAAGTGTGGATTCTCATTCAAAGGTTGCAGTAGGATTCCAATGCATCAGATACATTTACATGGAAAAATGATTCACTATGGTACAAAGATTGCTTATATTTATGTAAGAAATCCCAACTCAAACAAAAGGTACTTTTGGAATTGCACCCCTCTCCGGTAGGAGGGCACTCAGTATTTTTGAAAACCTATCACATGGTCAAGAAGGATTTTTTTTGGGATGGCCTTAAAACTGATGTTCAAAGGTTTGTGGTAGAATGTTTGGTTTTCCAACAAAATAAGGTGGAAACAATTAATACCCCAGGTCTTTACAACCATTATCCATCCCAAGTCAGTACTGGGAGGAGGTTTCCATGGATTTCATCACAGGGTTACCAAAGTCTGAAGAAAAGAGTGTCATCATGGTTATTGTTGATAGACTGACCAAGTACACACACTTTTTTGCACTCTCTAATCCTTTCAAATCCAGTACAGTTTCCACTGCATTCATGGAGACAGTTCAAAAGCTACATGGAAGCCCAAAGATTATTCTAAGTGACAGAGATCCCATCTTCATTNCCCTCTCCAGTAGGAGGGCACTCAGGATTTTTGAAAACCTATCACATGGTCAAGAAGGATTGTTTTTGGGATGGCCTTAATACTGATGTTCAAAGGTTTGTGGTAGAATGTTTGGTTTTCCAACAAAATAAGGTGGAAAAAATTAATACCCTAGGTCTTTACAACCATTATACATCCCAAGTCAGTGTTGGGAGGAGGTTTCCATGGATTTCATCACAGGGTTACCAAAGTCTGAAGGAAAGAGTGTCATCATGGTGATTATTGATAGACTGACCAAGTATGCACACTTTTTTTTACTCTCTAATCCTTTCAAATCCAGTATAGTTTCCACTGCATTCATGGAGACAGTAAAAAAGCTACATGGAATCCCAAAGATTATTGTAAGTGACAGAGATCCCATATTCACTAGACATTTTTGAAAATAATTATTTTCTTGTTTGGGTACTCAATTAGCTCATAGCTCATCTTATCATCCTCAATATGATGGACAAAATGAGATAGTGAAAAAATGTCTGGAAGGCTAACTTCGTTGCTTTGTATCTGATAAACAAACACAATGGTTCAAGTGGTTACCCTTGGAAGAATGGTGGTATAACACTTCCTTTCATACTGCAACAAAATGACACCATTTATGGTGCTCTATGGATATCACCCACTATCCATCACTTCTCTAAACGAAAAATCTAAGGTTCAAGTAGTGGAAGATCATATTGAGCATCAACACAAAGTTCTCCAACTCTTAAAGGACAACCTGACCATGACATAGAATCACATGAAATAACAAGAAGATCAACGTTGTAGTGAAAGAAGTTTTGAAGTAGGGGACTGGGTATTTCTAAGACTACAACCATACAAGCAAATGCCCCTCAAGCAAGCTAAGAAGGATAATAAATTATCACCAAAGTACTATGGCCCTTATAAGGTGTTGCAAAATATTGGTACTATGGCATACAAATTGGAGCTGCCTGCATCTTCATGAGTACACCCTATTTTCCATGTTTCATGCTTAAAGAAGGTTATAGGTGACATGATCCCAGTTCAAACTATATTTCTAGAACTTGATGAGGAAGGAAAAGTCATATTGGATCTTGAAGCTATCACTGACACAAGAATTCGCTAGCTGAGGAATAAATCCATTTAAGAGTATCTCATTAAGTGGAAGAAACTACATGCTGAAGATTCCACTTGGGAAGATGAGTCTTTTATACAAAAGCATCCAGAATTACTCAAGCGTTGCGAACAACACTTGTCTGAAGGGGAGGGGCATGTTAAGCCCTAAATAATGGAACATTACCCCTTAATTGGGGCATATTACATTAGTATTGTTATTTTATTTATGTCGGATTGGGTCAATTAGTTGTAATTGTACCTCCTATTCTCCTATATATACCAAGGAGACCTTTTCATTTGGAATCATATTGTATTTGTGAATTCATATGTTGTATAAGGAGGTTTCCTCCTCAAAGAGGATTATTATCTGAATTTCTCTCTTTGTCAAGGCATTGAGTACTTATTTTGAGGTTTTTATGCTATTTTTATATTTGGTTCCTAACAATATCAACATGAAGACAATGTGAGAGTATGATCTCCATGAATTTTCAAATGTATTTGGATGAACCCTACAATAAGTTACAGGTCAGACACTACAACTACTGCATAGTTTTGAATGAAGATTTCGATGTTTTCCTTGGGTGCCATTTTTCCATGAGTTGTAATTGTGGTAATATGCCCACTGAGTGAGGGGTCTTCTTGTGAAGATGTCGTTGTTCTAGAATCTAGATTACTACTTCCGCGTTGTTGAAATTGACGATGTAGTAAATGTCGAATTTATGATAGATTTGAAATCGTGGTGGAAACAATGACACTAGCTCTAAAAGTGAAAACTGTGAAGCACCAATATTGCAGTTTTTGGTTTTTAACAGATGAGGCCAAATGCGATGAAAAGGTTCATTGCTACACTAAGTAATGTAAGATATTAAGGACCACAATGTGGTCAATAATGTGTAGAGATTCAAAACACCATCTTTGGAGGATCAAACCCATTTTTTATTCATTGAGTACTAGNGAGGAGCAAACCCATTTTTTATTCATTGAGTACTAGTACATGGGCGTTTTCATGGTTTGCTTAGTAGTCTTCATATTTATAGATATGGTTTTGGAGATTCTTCCATGGCTCTACTGGGCAGAGTAGGTGGTGGTATGTACACCAAAGCAACCAATGTAAGTCTATACATATTGTTGGCAATATTGAGAGGGACATGCTCAAAGATGATCCACTTCGACAAGGGGCTCTTATTCGATTCCCAAAGGGTGTTGTGATACCTATTACATTGAAAATGCTTGAGTTTGAGCATAAAAACCTCAAAATAAGTACTCAATGCCTTGACAAAGAGAGAAATTCAGATAATAATCATCTTTGAGGAGGAAACCTCCTTATACAACATATGAATTCACAAATACAATATGATTCCAAATGAAAAGGTCTCCTTGGTATATATAGGAGAATAGGAGGTACAATTACAACTAATTGACCCAATCCGACGTAAATAAAATAACAATACTAATGTAAT
>JASDQU010425490.1:0-10011 GCA_032191745.1 Picea mariana
AACAGACTTGTTCACTAAACTGGTTCCTCTACCTCCTTCTCCGGTTTAAGATGAACTTTCCTCATCATGAGGTTCTTTCCTCCTTCTGCTGCTTCTGCTTCCACACGCTTCTGTGCTTTAGAAATGTGTGCTTCTCCTCCTCTAGTGTCTTTCTTCTTCTCTGGGCATTCCCAATACATGTGCCCTGTATTTCCATAGGAATAACATATAATTTCACCTCCTCTAGCTCTTCCTCTTCCTCTAGGAAAATAACTTCTTCCTCCATGTTTTCCTTCCTTATAAATTTCACCTTTCTCAGGGTGACTATGCTGCTTTCCAGTTTCATGCTTTGGTTTCTGGAACTTCTCTCTGTTGGTTCCCTTACCTCTACTTGAATTTCCTCCTCTGTTTCATTGGCTTTGTTTTTTGGCCAATTTATCTTCAACTTTCAAGGCTGCTTGATAAGAATCCTTGACTTTACTAACAAACATCATGTTGATTTCCTCTTGTATTTCATATCTCAGTCCATTGATATACCTGGTTGTTTTTTCATCATCATTCTCTTTTTGTCCAGCCCTGATGTTCAGTCTGTAAAATTCCTTAGTGTATTCCTTCACTGATAAGATTTTATGTCTCAGGTTCTGCAATCTTCTAAACATATTGATTTGATAGTCCTTTGGGATAAAATTTTCTTTTAGCTTGGATACCATCCTATCCCAACTTTCAATTTTCTGCTTGCCCTTGCATCTACGATCGCCTTGCAGTTCATCCCACCATAGTGCTACATGACCCTTTAGTCTTGTCACTACATGCTTCACCATATTCTCTTATTCGATATCTTCATAATCGAAGTACTTGTCCATAGCACGTACCCAATCCAACAATTCTTCAACTTCTAAATTGCCTTCATACATTGGTACCTCTATTTTTTCTCTGGCTCCTATTCTTGAAACATTTTTCAATAAGCGGTCTTGTGCAGCATCCTCTGCTACATATTCTTCAACCTCTATCTCTTCACTTTTAGATTCACTGATATATCTAGTGTCTAGTGCTCTCTTATGGGTTGTTTCCATGTCGTCCAGTCTCATTATGATTCGCCGCATTTATTCTTCCATTTTTGGATTTGCTCTGCATCTTCTGGGTGGCATGATTCCACTGCTTCACCACTGATGTCTACAAACCAAATAAACACTTGATACCACTAATGATATCAATTTATCTCCTTTCTCCTTTGTCTATTGTCTACAAAAAATTTCAATCTTAGAGTCTTATACCACCTGATGCAAACCCCCTAGTCTCCCTTGGGGCTGCACGACCTCCTGATCAAGGATTTTCGATTCTCCGAGACAAATTGGCTCACTGAAACCTTAATGGTCTCACTTGTGATTAACCATAGGCCCTTTTAGTCTTTTGGTGCAGGTTCTATGACACTCAAAACCTCTTCCTTCGTGCTCCCGAACTATCCAGTTTCAAGCGCTAGCTCCTCTTCCATTAGCCCTTTCCTACATGTGACCTCGGATGATGACCTCACATAAGCACATGATTGCGGGATGACCTAGAGTGGTTTGAGACCACACCTCTTTTCTCCCCAGAATTCACTATCAGCTACCACATATCCCTTTGGAAATACCATGGTTTCAATTGTATCCTGCCCTAATATTTTTAAAACCCGATCACTTTCTGTCCCCGCTATTAAACGCGACTGTTGATCTTGTGATCTCAAGCGTTGCCTCTTGATTGACGACTGAGATCTATCCTCTTTTCTGCCTTGGTCAACTATCAGTCGGTGACCCTTTTCCTCCTTTCACATGCAGTCCCATATCTCCACGATCTATCAACATGTTCCCTCCTTTCAAATCGACGACTATGATTGATTTCGGCCCTTCGGGCTTTAGAAGTTTCAAAATATCTGCTCTTGCTTCCTTCCGAAGTAATTTCACCTGAATTCGATGATATGTCAACACGTGTCCCTCATAGATTGATGGTTGTGATTTACTTCAGCTCTTTAGGCTGTAGGAGTTCCAACTCCTGCATGCTCGCTTTCCCCCAGAGTGTTTTCACCAAAATTACATGGATCTTTGCCGCATGTCCTTCTGAATCTGACGGCTATGATTAACTTTGGCTATTCGAGCTGCAGGAGGTTCGACTCCTGCACACTCTCTTTCTCCCATAGTGTTTTCACCCAAATTTTATGATTTTTCGGTTGTGAATCGCTTCGGCTCTTCGGGATTTGGGAGTTTCAACTCCTGCACACTCACTTTCTGAGCATTTTCACTCGAAGTCTCTGACCTATTGACACGTACCTCCTAGTGACCAATGGTAAGGATTTGCTTCGACCCTTCAGCTACTTGGGGATTTCACCTTCACCTTGATCACAAAACTTCTGAAGTGCTCTTGCTCCATAGCTATGGATCTTACGCCACCTATACCTCTTTACGATGAACAATCCCTATCCTTTTCGGGACTTCGGTGATTCTTCTCTCCCACCTGCACACAGAGACTTAAATCCTGTGCACTTTACCCATATTCGATGATCTGGAACGATCCTGCTCCCTCCTGGATGGATCTTGACCGGTAACTCATGAAATCTTCAGAGCTTCACTCCCTTTGAAGATTTATTCTCTCTATCCCTTCTGATCTTGATTCTCTTGAGGATTATTTTCTCCCACACACTCCTTGCATTCTTGGGATCTTAACAAACTCATATCAAAGGATCTCTTCGAAATAAATTCTTCCTGCACTCCTTGCGCTTCTCTATTCTGGTTCTTCGACACTTAGTTGCTTCTGGACTCTGTGTACTCCTTGCACTTGGGATAAGTTCCCGTCGTTCCTTCTGAGCTATGTTGAGTCAATTGAAGACTATGTCGACGCACGCCTTGTGTACAATATGCACTCCTTTCATGCGAGTTCTCAGAAGAAAAACAATTGGAACTTATTCAGTTTGTCATAGATTCATATGATCAACCATAAACACTCATACATAAGTAAAATAAACTAAAACACACACAGAATACACCATTCAGTCAATCACACCTTAAATTGAACATTGTCCAAGGAATTAGAACAATTATGTCTATTCTATTCATTCATAAAGTAAATTACATAGTAGTACAGTTCTTCACTGCATCTTTCTTCTTTTCCTATATGCTACTCTAAGAAAACTCCTCCTATCTCTTGTTCTCTCTACTACTCTCTCATACTCTCTTCTACAATACAACACAACAATAATCTATCTAAGGAGTGGCTCCTCGAGCTTTTCTCTATCCTATATACAACCTATCCTATTAGTTTCTAACAGTTACCTACCTTGTCCTATTACAATAACTATCATTTATTACCAGATAAGAACTAACACTCTCTATATGCAACTCCTTACAGTCGTGCAAGACTTTACAAACAAGATATATTTTAAAAACGTTGTTCCCAAAATATCTCAACAATTCGTTCTGTTTCTAAGTTAAATGTTGATTTGAAATTCTCATGCTGAGATGTCATATCCATACCTCCATGCTTGCTTCTTTGACTTTGAAGGTGACTCTCCTACATCAAGCAGATGAAAGCGTGGTCTGGGGATTCTCTCAGATAGAGGGAGTTTATTTTAGAGTTTGAGATGAAGGATCTTGACTTGATATATTGGGATTGGAAGAGTGGTTGGAACCAGATGATATATTCAGTAATGATACTGAAGAGGTTTATCTTGATGGACATGAAGTCCATGACCACACCTATGATGACACATCTGAGGAAGTTGTGTGATGGGATAGGAATTTTCTTTGCAGAGAGCACCTTGTGCCAGTATATGGTTGATCCATGAATGTATTATTGGGTTATAACACAACATGTAGGTACCTATATTGTGGTACAAATAGATATGATTGATCTTCGATGATGAAGTATGGTTTTCGGGATATACATTTTTTGGATTGGAAGTGAAAAATAAAGATCTAACACCTGGGGAACTACTTTATCTTGGGATCGAGCAGGATTTCCAGACACGCAAAGAAGTAGATATATGAATCACTCAGTCATATATCATATCCAGTGATGCAAGATATGAAGCAGGGTGTATTTTCGAAGGATCTTGTAGGACTTCATCAGAGACATGGTGCAGGAAGGAGCAGTGAGGCTCCATCACTTAGCTGACATTTGCAATAAGCCTCTATCTGGGAAAATCTTTGAAGGAATGCAAATGTTTCCCTGGCAGATTATTAATTATTTCATCATCATGAATATATTCAAAGATTGATTAGAAGGACTTGATCATGTGGGAATAGGCCCAGATGTAATCTTCGACGAACTAAAGATTTGAGTTGTTGCTAAATCTTCTATGTTTGAATTGAATTGGGACTTGAAACTCTCACGATTAGGTGGGTAGTTAAATCACAAGTAGGCGAGTAGCCCCGATAAGCATCGGGCCGACTCTATCTCCACAGGAACTTGGCTACATACCAAGGGAGATAGGGAACATATACATCTGGAGTAGATGTGCCCTGATGTAGTCTTCGATGAATTGAAGACTCGAGGTGAAATTCCATGTGTCCGATAGCATCAAGATGAATGAATTCATGGAGTGATTCTATGAGAGGATAACCATGAGGTGTTTGTGGCTCCGATGTGGTCATAATTCTTGTCATGGGACAAGAACGACTCGAGGTTCTAGACACACATGTCTGATAGCATCGAGCTAAATGCATTCAAAAAGTAATCCTATGAGAGGATCAAATATGAGGTGAATGTGGCTTCGATGAGGCCATGATTATTGTAATGGGACAAGAATGACCTGAGGTGCTAGACACATGGTGGTGGAGATGAATCATAAATATATCTAAATGAGGCTCATGGATATTGTGATGATATTTTTGATACCAGATTGCTACCAGATGGTGTTGATAGTAATGATGATACTCACGACATGAGTGAGCTCGTCATCTGAGTGGATCCCATGAAAATGATGGTGACACACACTACGAGGTGTATCTCTAGTGTTCTCTAGCAAGATATGGCCCCTAGATGAGATTGACAAGTCCACATGGGTGTAGCCATGTGTGATGTGATGATGCTACCTGTAGAATGGTCTAAAAGACTATGTGAGTCTTGCCCATACCAGGTGAAGATGGATGGATGTGTTTGAGACCATTAATAACTCCCTATATAAGAGGGAGTGTTGATATTATGGTAGTTTAGGTATTAACCTCCATATGTAACCTTTGACTAGAATAGAATATTCTAGAAGCAAGAGAAACCCTAAATAGATGAACCCTGGAAGACAAGTCATCTCAACAAAATAAGTAATATTGAAGTATTATATGTAGAAAAGGACAAGTTGGCCCTGCTTGAAGAGATACTTGTTCACCTAGCCATATTAGTATAAATAGAGGACTTCTTAGCTCATTTTTTCACTCACTCACTCACTCTCAGTCACCCAGAAACAATGTGCAAGTTTGGAGGAGGAGCAACATCAACTGCAGTTGTACCGTTTTCTCTTTTTTAGTATTTCATGTACTTTCTCTTGTGCGCTACCCTTGGAGAAGGTGCACTGTGTTGGTTATCTATTGGTTCTGGTGTGGCTTCTTGGAATCAGTCTTTCTGTCAAAGGTTAAAGTGATCAAGGGTGGCTTTATTCCTATGGTTGCATGACAATGGTGTAGCATTGCCTATGGTTGAATGAGCACATCAAACATTATTATAACACATGCCTCATTAATTTTATTGGGTTTATATATCATGAATCTCCTCCTTTTATGATTGTGTAGTTGATCGAAGTACTTAATAACTACATCCAAGTTTTTGGGATTACCAAACAAATGGATTTGTTCCTAAACTTTGTAGTGTACTCTTATAAACTATTTTCTTGTATATATGTTTAGTAGTGCCGGTAAGTCCTCTATTCATCTTTATATATATTATGTATAGGATAAACTGTGTTCAGACTTGAGGGACAAAGGGATGCAGACTCAATATGAAGTAATTTCTCCATAGTAACTTTGCTCTCAAATTTGACTGCTTTCTCCTCTTTTCCATAGCTCAAAATTGTTCTCTTATAGCCTTCATAATGCAACTGAAGGGCTGAGTCGAAATATTTCTAGTATATGGAAGGCCAAGGATCAGAGATCTCCTATCGTGACATGGAAACTCGACCTCATTTTGTATTTTCTGGCACAAATCTCGATATACGCGAGCTGTAGTGGAACAACAAGTGTATACACATATTGTATAACTGATAGGGAGCGTATATGTGGAAAAATGTATATTTTAAGCTCTGGATTCATCAAAAGGGGATGATAAGTCTGCATAGGGAAATGGAAAAAGGCCCTTTGTGAAAGATAGAAATGGTGAGGCAAATATTTCTATAACAGATGTCCCCTAATGTGTGAGATCAGAGGAGTATTTGTGATGGTCGAAATAGATTATAAATAACCCAGAAGTGGAGTGGTAGAGAACCAGCTAGATGAACTCAATTTCTCATTACATTATGTACTAAATTTGCATACATGGATGCCAAGAATACAATGCAGATCCATGTGGAAAATATACCACAAGTTTTCATGGCCATGAATAGGCAAATAGAAATGTGGTTACATGACAAAAGCTGTCTTAGTCACGAACAAGGCCCAGTGAAACCAGTCTCAAAATCAATCTGAAGATATCTGTATACCACAGAGTACAATCTGATCTCCCATGATCACTGAAGTCAAATAGGTACTGGTCCAATGAAAGGGAAGCAACAACTCAGGAAAGCTATGGCCACATAATGGTGTCTTCAAGTCTTCTACACTATCCGCCAATGGTACAATTCTACATCATGTGAATAAATCAATTGAGGTCGAACACGATGAGACATCCTTTGATTACCGACCATTGAGGTATACCGTTAACAAATGCAAGATGGCCTACCAATAATGAAAGTAGGTATCAAGGCACTGAGTACATGTTTACAAATGTGAATAAAGGAGTCAGTGCTGAACACTTGAGAGATCCATTGATTAGGAGACATTGATGTATTCCCATCTGTCAGTGGTTAGAGAGCCTGCCACTAATGACTTCAAGCCTCAAGGTACTCATAAGACTCTAGGTCCCATATCCAGAATAAATGAGCTGAAGTCGGTGGAAAGAGACCTGTTGAAAGGAGAGCATTGAGGCATCTCTCATCAGTTAGCATGAGGAATAAAGCAGGAGCTTCATGATTTGGTTGATATTGGACGAAGAACATGTTCATGAACCAATGACCCTGTGCGTCTTTCACATGTGCCAAATGAAAGAGATACATGAAAAGGACCCTTTGAATAGCATCCAATGATGAAAAACTAATGATAAAGGTGAGGAAACCACCAATAAGGCTAATGGCATCCAAGACATTACATGAATCCCAAAGTGTGAATAGATGTCTTGCCGTCAAACACAAGGGAAACCACCAAGTCAACGACCAATGATGAAATTTCGATTGTTGGGTTTAATGTGACCTACCAATGATGAAAGTAGGGCCATAGTGCATGATAAGACCAAAGTATCATGTGATTCTAAGACAAACTGAGGGTATGGCCGACATGCAAAGTCAATATTTCTGAGGAGTGGCTGACACAGGTTGATAGAATTCCTTTGAACAAGAGCATGAGACATATGGTGGACTCCGGTAGCATAGAATCAATGATGTCACAATTAGATGCAAGAGGCATCAATAACGTCCTCTATAGGGACTGGAAGAGTAACCAGTTGGTAGAGAAAACTCTGTAGCGAGATCAGCTTCATAAGGCCATGCTAAACCCAAAATTCTGATGACACAAGCACTCAATAAATTTGTGCTCTGTTCAAAGGTGACACGACCACTACCAATTACAACATAGTACTCCCTTCCTGCCTGTATGTTTTTTGTTTTTTCATAACAAATGAATGCTATGATACAGAGGAGGGGACGAGTGTCGAAAGTAAGCAAAAACTAGTTCCAGCAGTGGAACGTACCTATGCTCAATGCAGGGAAATGCATGCTGGAGATGGACACTCGGGGTGATGTTTCCTCCAGGGTATAAGGTGTGAAATTGCGAAGGATATAAACAAGGATTTGCTTGGTTGAGGATGCAAAAACTACTTAGGCAACAATTTATAATGCAAAGCGAGAACCGACTAAAGTCTCAATACTGCAAGCGAGGGCATGAGACACAATCACAAATTAACACCAAAAAATGTCCTTTTTTATATCTTTTAGTCTACTTGGTGTGGAAAAGGGGTAAACTTGTGCCAAATAGATGTCTTTTCAAATCCAATTTACAAGTCTAAAAAAGACAAGTTCACTCGGCAATATTTTCTATTTTTGATAACGAGTCAGAAAAGAGCTTAACTAAGACTCATGACCTTTCAAATCCAATTTTAACAAGTGTGAAAGGGACAAATCACTCGACAATATTTTTAGTTTTTTAGACAAGTCGGAAAAGAGCTTAATTAAGACTCATTAGGGAGATTCTAGGTGGAAAGTCACAGGGGAGGCCAAGGCTCCTGTGTTGGACTTCTGTCGAATGTTAGTATCTTATGAAGAATCGACACACGCTTGGGAAAACCAAAAGCTCTCAAAGTCGAGAAGGATGAAGTAATAAAAGAGGTTATCATCTCCATGCTATATCGGATAATGTCTCTTCCTGGAAAAGACATAGGTGGAGGCATTGAATACCCCACAAGACCATCCCAATCAAAGGGGATCTCTTTGAGACTTGGAGGGAGAGAAATCGGGAAGAGTAAAAATCTCTCTTGTTCAAATGGTGAAGTACTAGAAATGATAAGGACATGGCATAGAAGGTATAGAACCAGAACTAGAAGAGCGAGATCAACCAAAAATTGCATTGGCATGACCGCTTCCTTAGACTTTTCATTCTCCAAGAGAAGAGTGGGGTTGATAGAATATTGGATCGATACAACCACTTCCTCAACCTTCAATTGAATAGGATGTGAGACAAAAAGGTCAAGAGGTGAATCACCTCAAAAACCAGGAGTGTTGTTGGTTGAAGATTTCATCGACATGATCATTGGTTGAAAAAGATGTGAGACAACAAGGTCAAGAGACACATCACCCTGAAACATAGGAGAGGTGTCAGTTGAAGATTGCATCAACACGAACATGGGTTGAAAGGGATGTGAGACAAAAAGGTCAAAGGATGCATCAATCCCTAAAGGAAAAGGGGTGTCAGCCGAAGATTGCATCAACATGATTTTTGTATCAACCATAGAAGGAACAAAGTGTTGTGAAACCATAGATGCCTCATAACCTGAAGGGACCTTAGGTGAGCCCCACACTTCTGGTATCCCAGTAGTAACATGACACAGACGAGTAAGGTGACTTCCTTCACAAGTCCTGCAAAGGAATCTAGGCGTACGTCTGAGACGTCTAGGCTTCTCAATCATATGAATGCACCTAGCATAACTTGCAGTGGCTGGTGACATGCTCCCAACATGGCTTGCAGAGGCTAGTATAAAATCTCCAACATGACTCTCAGAGGTTGGTGATGGATCCCCAACATTACTAGTAGAGGTTGGTGATGTATGTGTAGTTTGACTAGCAATGACTAGACATGTGCCCCCAATATGACTTGCAGCAGCTAGTTGCAGGTCTTCAACATGACTCGCAGAGGTTGTCGACCAATATCCAACATTACTAGTAGAGGTTGGTGATATAATTCCAGTATGACACACAGTGACTAGAATTGTGCCCCCAACATGGCTTGTAGTGACTGGTTGCAGGTATTCAACATGACTCACAGAGGTTGTCGACCAATCTTCAACATGACTAGCAGAGGTTGGTAATATACTGCTAGTATGACCCGTAGTGACTGGACTTGTGGCGATACTAAATTGCATTATTTGAGTCCAAGGTCCAAAGAAAGATTGGTTTTGAGAAATTGCAGGCCAAGAAGGATCCTGGTTTACACCATGTCCTTGTCCAACAGGATAGTATCCTCTTCCATACTGATTCATAAAGGGTTGTAAGGGAATTGACACTGAGGAAGCTTCTTGCGAAGAGAAAGTGACATGACAAAGGTTAATCATGTG
>JASDQU010425491.1:0-10011 GCA_032191745.1 Picea mariana
TCTATGTATTGAAGTAAGGTAAACAAACTGTGTTAAAAATGATTTTTTCCACTATATTTAAAATGTATGGAACCATAACTTAATTAAGGACAGATAATTATATTAAGGACAGATAATTATATGAAAAATCTTAATTTCAAAAAAATAAATGTTGTAAAACATTTTTAAAGTATGGAAATATGCTTAAAAACACGATTGAATAAAAATAAAATAGAAAAGTTTGTAAATAGATGAAAGAACTTGACCCCCCAAAAAACGAGAACTCTGTAGAGTTCTCGTTAAGTTGGTAACTATGTTAAGTATGGAACAATAAATTAATTAAGGAGATAAAATTATATGAAAAATCGTATCTTCAAAAGCATGTAAAAATGACTAAAAACTGAGTTCTCGTTAAGTTGGTAACTATGTTTTTAAAGCCCTCGACCCTGGTATATGTGGACTTCCATATAATTGAAACCCTCAAGATCGTGGGGCTACAACTATATCCAAATGTTAGACCATAATAATGCCATGATTATATATTATTATACCAATGTTGTAACAAAAACACAGTGGTCGTGGAGTTTTGAACATATGACCTACCACCAACAAACACAATTGCCCAACCAATGCGCCATTGACATCTATTGTTAAGGATTGCGAGTATTTTTATATTTAATGTATGCCTATAGTTGTGGTTGAGGGTTAGGGCCCATGCCCTATTTAACGACCACGTGGATTGAGGCATAAGAAAAGATTACAAAGTACGTTTTGGATCTCGAATTTTGTGCCAGAGAGGTATCAAGACTTTGGGATTACACCAAAATGCATGCCAAGAGATTCCTTAATGGAACTGTATGAATTTTATCCTCTTTTTTCTCAGAATTTCACAAGGAATTCGATGACGCACTCTGTTTCTGAGTTTGAACAACATGTAAAAAGGTCATTGTAAAACACAAACATTTGAGTATTAATAGAGAGGTCTCTATTGGAAGTGGACACAGAGACGTAGCCCAAATTGGATGAACTCCATTAACAAACTTGTGTCTGTGATTTTGGTATTGTTGTTCTATTTTGCTCAATTATTTGCAAGTTGTTTATCATTAAAGTGAATTTCAATAGATAAGTGATTTCACATGTATTTTGGAATTAGTCAAATGATCATTATTATTTCTAAATCAAGTTAGATGTTCACGTGAATTAAAAAATAATTAACGTCTAAGGATTTTTCAGATCAACAAGAAACACAACACATACCAGGGAGCCCTTCTCGGGGTGTGTTGTTTAAAGAAACTCAGAACATAGAGACACTTAACACATAAATTATTAAACCTCCATTAATTACTCTTCAAACACAATTTCAGAAATTACAATATGTATCAGGTGATAATATCAACATTCTCTATTAACCTATTCATATCCCCCGCCTCTTACTTTATACAATTCTTTTGAAAATCGAATGTCCTCCTTCATCTAACTAACTTAAAAAATTGTGGATCAGATATTCACTATATAGCATAAGGGAGAATGTCCTCTTGATCTTCCCGAGATGGACCCTTGAATTTATGGTTGACTTTGACTGCTCCTTTATTTTTAGTGTTGAATCCTTCATTATCTGAACAATTTGCAGGTTTTCCAGTAATGCCTGCGAGTTTTGTGTAATTATGCTGATGTTGACCAAGTGTTTGAATATTGTGCTCCGTACACTATAGAGATGGAAAAAAGTTAATTCATAATCCCGAGGAATCCATAAGATATCTCCAAGTGAAATTTCTCCTTTTGACTAAGGGGAAGCATCTCAACCACCAATTCCTGCAATAACTCAAGAATACAATTAATTGATGTAATGACTGATTTTCAGGCAGTAAATTGCAAAAGTAGATTTTAATCAATATTTATAATATAAACTAAGAGTTTTCTTTCAAATAAAAACTTATACCTTATTTCATGCACATTATGCCATCAAGGGAGGTGAAAATGGACAAAAGTGAAAGGTGAACAGGTAAAAGTAACGGTAAAGAGATGATTAAAAGGTCAAAATTGACACCCAACAAAGATCATGTATCATGGTCCACAATGGAGAACATGATCCCTACCATGATGATGATAAACATGTCCATGGATGGTAGCCTAGCAAGCCATCTTATTCACCTTTACAACTACAGGTCAACAAAGGTTCATCACATCCACACAACCTAGAGTATGGATATGGTAAACCATCGTTGCCATGAGGTATGTTAGTCCTTCTTTCATGCAAAATGTTGTGCTTAATTAGTTGGGCATGTGGATGAGGATCTTTGGTTGAAGTTGGATAATGGATCACCGGCTTGGGAAATAGTGTTAGTTGCCTTGTTTCACCTTGGTGGTCAACTTCTATGCCTTAGTCCCGTGTTGCCATCACCTATGGAAAAGGGGTATTACTGGGGGGCCCTCACAAGGGTAACATTATGTTCCCCACCATACTTAACACTTTCCATCTCAGATCCTCTCATAGTGTACTAAAATTTGATAATGGGTCAGGGTCCATTTTCTCATGAGAAGAGGGGCTGAAGGCCCAGAGGTTGATTGTAGCTACTAATAAAAGAATAAGAAAATGATGCTAAACAAAGAAAGGAATGATAGCAAAGGTTTAACAAAATCCAATCCAAACTTGAGCTCCACCCTTTCAATTCTCACCCCAGTCCCAAATATCAATGCTATAGCTTGAAACCTTATAAAGGGGGACTTGCAAATATGATAAAGTAGACTAATGTGATGAATGATAAAGGGGGATTGGAAAAACTAGCACCTAAGAATGAGGTAACTCAAGAGAAATCACACCCTCCACAAAGGTGCTCATAGAGATGAATTAAATGACACATAAGCCATGAAGTAAGTCCTAAAACCATATCACCTTCACACTTACTCTTGAAGGGTTTATTTATTTCCTGATCCCCTTGGGACCTATCTCTCTACCTGGGTTATTTTATTTTCTGTCTAGGTGACTCATTAATAGGGTTGGATGAAGACCCTCTCATACTCAAACTTGTCAACTCACATGGGGTCCTAGGCTGGTGTGATGCTCGAAGGGGATATTGAGGTGAATTATCTTACATGGCTTATATCTTGAGTTACAAATTAATTTTCATACTTTAAGGACTAATGTTTTATACTTTTCTTTGTTTTGGGTGCCCCTGATGTGGTTCTTTGAGGGACATCTTGGGCTTGCACCTAGGACGTTGTGCTTTTATTGTAGGACCTTTGCATGTGTGATGGAGAGCAGTGGGTCATCCAATGACTCACCACCCTCATACATCAACTCTCACACCCTTGGAACCTTGGATGATGGGTAGATGGGCTTGGTATTAGCAGATTCAATCATGATGGCACATAGATGGGTCATAATCCCATAGGTTGGGCAGAGTACCCCAAAGATTATCTTTCACCAGGATCAAGGACATTGTAGCAGCAAAAAGTAAGACACATGGAAGAGACGAGATGCAACTCTCTAGGGCCTGGATGCAAAACCTGGATCTTGGACTCTAGCCCTATTTTGGCGATGATGTCACCTTCTAGGGTATGACGTAGCTAGGGTTTTGTGACTTCTTTAGGTACTGATGATGCATGGCATGACATTTGGTGAGGAGAGATGTCACTTTCTCCCACACTTCTCCAGATTGATTCCACGTGGGCTTTGGAGGCCTCCCTCTTTCCCAAGAGGGTTTGATGTAACACACGTGTGGTTCATTATGATTGATTTCTTTCATTTTTTCATTTGTAAAGGTTAAATGAGGGTTCAAGCCCACTTATATTTTGTTGTTGACATATTATGTGGAAAAATATGTGAGGGTAGCCTCATATAAAAAGGATAACCCTCACTTTTGTTTTAGGATCATCATTCCCTCACTATTGTGAGGAGTACTTTTGAAATTTTCACCCTTTTTGGGGTTACTAGTCTTTCTCTCTCATGTGCTATGCTTGGAAAGGATGTCTTTTGGATGGTTGGCTAATTTTGGATGGATATTTCTACAATTAGGGTTAAATTCTCTTGGTTTCTTGGATGAAGTAAGTAAACATATACAATTATTTTTTATGCTATTGATGTTTATGGTGAAATTGCTATTTTTTTTGCAAGAAGTCTTGTTTATTGAAACCCTGAGAGAGGAACATAAGTGATTCTTCCTCTCACAAGGTACTATTTATCTAAAATTGGTTAATTTTCCTTGTTAGGGTTAGAACCCTAAAGCCCTAAAGTGCTATCACTTTAGGATTTTATCCATAGACAATTTGTCTTTGACTTAGTTCAAGCTACAAGAAGGGAGAAACGATATCTATGGCTCAAATGTGCTTGCACCCTCGACGTTCTTCTCCTCAAGATATAAAGCCTAAGGCCCAAATGTGCTTGCACCTTAGGGTTCAAATCCTATTTCTCGGTTTCAAGTAGATCAACCTTCAAGCTTGGATGCATTTGAGACCCCATAACCCTAGAAAGGCACTAGTGTTGAAGCAACTCTTGTGGTGAAAGTCATTGATAAAAAAATCCCTCTCAAAACTCTCAAGTATCCCACTAACTATACTAACTCTAACCCTAGAAAACTTGTAATATTACTTGCTACTGTTATAAAAGTTTGCTACAACCATCTAAAACTACATTAATTTGTCTCATACATTCATCTAAAGGTGCCCTAACCCACTTAGAAATTTCCTCCAACAATTGGATAATATTCGATTGGTTATATGATTACTTTTAATGGTCATTTGTGACATTTCTGAGAAGCAATTATTGTTGTTGTTACAAATCATTTACTGCTGTCATATAATTGTTTACTGCTGCAAATTTGTAACAACCATTGGAATCTATCTTGTCTAGTGTCTAAAGAGGTCATTTTTGCATACTTTAGCTTGGTGATGTGTGTGTGTGTGTGTGTTGGGAAGTGCTCTTGTTCTGGGTAGGTACACAAATCACCTTCAACCTCTTTTTTTTCTTACACTTAGACCAACAAACCGGTGATCAAGATAGGGGGCGGTAGGCTTGGATAATAAAATTTATAATTGATCCCTTGAGGTCACCAAGGAAGCCTCCCTTGTGATAGACCTCTTCCATCACTAAAATGAGGGAAGATCCTACTAAGGTGATAGTGGTAGTTTCTTCCATAGTTATGCAAGATTTGGGGATCTTGTGGTGGTATTTGCATGAGTACAAATCCTGCGATAACATGACTAAATGTTTTTTCCCAAGTATATCCTTCACCTCCAAGTGGGGATATCGATAAAATTATGAGGATTTGAACATTAAGTATGGGTATCGAGGTCCTTGACATGGTAAGGGAAGGAAACTTAGGCCTTAGGTTGTAAAGGTTGCTTCTAAGTATCAAGGTATCAAACCAACACACAGGTGATGAAACTCGCTCTTTTAGCCTAAAAAGTAGCTTCCAAAGCTCAAGATCCATTAATGAGTCCTCAAACCACGACATATGACCTATTTATGAGATGTTTGTCCTTCGAGTTGCAATATGGACACCATTAGAAGGTTTTGAACACCAAGCATGGGTCATGGCGCATTAAACATGGTTGAGGGAGGAAAATCGATCCTTAGGACCAAAAGTCATCTTCCAGGCATTCAACTCCAAGAAAAATGCCTCAAACCACCAGAGGTGATTCCTTGAGAGTATCATCTCCCTCTAAGTTGTGATACATGCACCATTAGAAGGTTTTGAGCTCTAGGTTTGAGTCTCATTGCCTTAACCATGGTTGGGGGAGGAAACTCAGACCTCAAGTCCTAAAGGTAGCTTCTAAGGATGAAGGGACATGAACGAGGAATTCAACCACCACATAAGACCTTTCTATGGGATCTTTAGCCTTTAAGAGGGGATATGGGCTATATTAGAAGGTTTTTAGCACTAGATTTGGGTCAATGTGCCTAAAGGATTCTTCTAGGCATATAGGGCCAATGACAACATGTTAAACCACCACAAAGGACCTTTCTAGGGCATCCTTGGTCTCTGGATGGGGATAATTAGCATTATGAGGTTTTGAACATTAAGTATGAGTCCCTAGACCTTGATTGTAGTAAGGGGAACAAGCCCAAGAGTTAGACCCTAAAGGAAGCTTCTAAGTTTATAGGGCCAAGAATGACAACTTGAACCACCACAAATGACCTCTCGAGGGCACCCTTTGCCTCTAACTAGATATATAGATACCATTAGCATTCTTTAGCACTAGGTATGGGTTTCAGGGCCTTGGACATGGTGAGGGGAGGAAAATTGAACCTTAGGTGAAAATATGTTAGGTTATCTAGATTTTCATTTGTTGTAACATGAACACACACACACACACACTAGACGTATACACATTATTAACATGCACACATTCTAAAGCGTGTGGGTGCTCCTGCTTAGAAAGAGCCCATGTTCTAAAGTGTGTACTGATCCGGATTTTATGAGCAGAACGAAATGACTACAGATTATTACCAGATGCTTAACACATAATAAAAGAGATACAATAAAACTGGTTTTCTATTAAATAAGGAAATAAGATAAAACTGTAAAATGCAGCGGAAAACAAGCTTGCTGGAATGGTGGCGGCTTATCTCTGAGAAGAGATGTGACGGTTGCGTTCATTCGCAAGAAGATCCTCACAATGAGGCTCTCAAGGCCTTTTTACAATAAACACGAGTTTCAAAAACCCTAAACATCCAAAAACCTAACCCTAGGAGATGAAGTGTCAAAAGTCATGTGGGCCCTGTTTGGGTAAGTGAGTACATCAACTTCCCGGGGTCGTAACTTTTGCATACGATCTCCGTTTTAGGCGTATGATAGCCCATTGGAAAGATCTATCCAAGGACTACAACAATTGCACAAAATGATGAAATTTTACAACTGCAACATACCCCAAAAAGCGTCGTTTAGGGCCTCAAAACGGCTCCGGAAGTTTAGGACTTGAAAAACTGCTAAAATAGTAAATTATCAAAATTGCTAGAAAGTTGTTTTGAGCCAGCTAAAAAAGGTGGGTGGCCACCGATATCCACCTAGATCACGTATACTCTCTTGTTTAGAATGTACACGCATTCCTAAAAATATGAGTTGGAAAGCATGCATGAGGATTCAAGAAACATCGAAGATATATGATTAGGAATATATGCATGTTTTTAAAAATAAATTTGTTTTCCAATACATGCATGTTTCTAAGCACCTCATTACCACAATTATGCTAATATATATATTTAACCAAAAATCAATAACATTATAATATATATATATATATATATATATATATATATATATATATATATATATATTACAACATAAAAAAAAAAGATACAAAATTCTTCATCAAAATGACAACTCTCATAAGATAGATAAAAGAGTTTGCTAGTGTCTAAAATCAATGCGTTCGATATTTTCTTTTAAGTATAATGTCTTATGAAAACTCATAGACATATAACTTTAAAATGCATAAAACCTTAGCTAAAAATATGCTGGCTCTTCGCGTCCTCGTGGAGGAACAATTTTTGTACTACTTTAATTTAAAAATAAGGTCACTAAGTTTTAATATATATAAATAATAAAATGTTACTAAGTTTTAATACATACAAGTAATAAAATATGACTAAAGAACATTGTAATGGAATATTATTAATATATATAAATAATAAAATGTCATTTAAGTTATATTTTTAATATGACTAAAGGACATTGTAATGGAATATTATTGTGTTCAATGGAGTTTTTTTTGGAGCAGTTAGATTTTTTTAGATAGATTTTTTTTTCAGAGTTCATGTGTATTTTTTTATGTTTAGTTTATACATGATATTTAAAAAAAATGATAATAATAACTTATTTCAATATTAATTGAATTTGGTTTTGATAGTTGAAAAGAATGATTATTATTCTTTTCATGTACATATCTATAGTTTAAATTTTTGATTTGAGATTTATCAACATAGATAACCTTACATTTGTTGGTATGTAACATTTCCTCTAGCTTTAGCTCTCCATTTCTTTTGCAGAATTAATAGCAATGTAAAACACTGTGAACTTTAATATTAATTAAATTTAGTTTTGATAGCTGAAAAGAATGATTGTTATCCTTTTTCATGTACATATCTATAATTTAAGTTCTTGATTTGAGGTTTATCAACATAGATAACTTTACATTTGTTGGTATGTAACATCTCCTCCTCCAGCTTTAGCTCTCTATTTTTTTTGCAGGATCAATAGCAATGTAAGACACTCTGCTTTGGATAAAATGGGTATTTTCTGTTGTTTAAATTGTATTTCTGAATATATAAATGGATAACTGAAAAATCTTTAACTCACTAGAATTATACAAACTTAATTATTCAAATCCACAGATCCAACCATTCCTCACCAGATTTTGATCCAACCATTCCTCACTATAGATTTTACCAGATTTAAAACAAAATCAAACAGAAAAAGTTAAAAAAAAAAAACAAAAAAATTAGATATAACGTTTATACTAAGCTTTAAAAATGGGCACATATGACTGTATTTTATAGAAAATAAATAGCTCAGCTCGCAGTTCAATGCAAATTGGATACCTTCATCACGTCGCTATTCACTGCTCCAGGCTACTGTGTGTCTCTTTGCTGTCGAGGTATTTTAAATGATCTAAAAAAATCTTCATATTAACTTTTAATTACAATTCAATGATAGAAATTAAAAAAATATTTAACCAAATTTCAAAATAAAAAGGAAAGGAAAGGAAAATATCAAATTCTTCTCATTTAACAAAATTTTTCAATTTTTTTCATCTTATTGGCTATGTCGGCTATGATTTTGCTGGTTTTACGCTGCATTTTGCTCAGAATTTTTGCTAATAGTGGTTGCACCCCTTTCTTGGCTTGCAGAGATTTTTGGAGAGATCATTGGAGGGAAGGTTTAATACCCGGATTATTGGACGGAAAGTTTGATGCCCTACTTCCATCATTTACACTACCYGTTAATCTTTCCTGCAATTTTCCCTAAATATAGAATTTTGTTCCCTGGGATTCTTGGAGAAAAATCTTCTGGCAGAGGAATCAATATGCAGCTTTCATCGATCTGAGAAATTGAAGAAAATAGTTCTGCTTTCCATTGGTAAGTCATTCTCCCCGTTCCATCCGCTTCGCTATTAAGTGTAATAGATCTCGTTTCCCGGTTTTCCTGACAACCCGGAAGTCTTTGTGAAACGATAAGATGTCTGAATGGATAGCGCCTGACTTCTTTCTTTCTTCTGCCCGTAATGGATATAAGATCTTTTTATTGGATTTCTTGTGGTGTGTGACAAGATTGTGCAAGGTCGTCTTTGAACAAGGTGCGGAAAATTTGAATAGTTGAACGCATGGCAAACTTTTCAACACGACCCGAACAGGTTGCGAAAAAGGAACACGACAAATCATTCAATGAATTTGGGGAGAAAGAAGTTATTATAGTCGGCGCTGGGCCGTCTGGAATGGCCGTCGCAGCATGCCTTGCAAACCACGGAATTTCCAGTGTCGTTCTCGAGCGAGAACTCTGCCTGGCCTCCCTGTGGAGGCACCGGACGTACGATCGGGTCCAGCTGCATATCGACAAGAAATTCTGCGAGCTTCCTCTCATGCCGTTTCCGGATGAATACCCTATGTTTGTTACCAAGGACCAATTTATTGTCTACTTGGAAGAATACGCTAAAAGATTCAATATCCAGCCCCGGTTCTGCCAGTCCGTGGAGTCTGCGAGCTTCTTTCAAGAGACGGGAAAATGGCATGTCCTTGCAAGGTGTTCTTCGGATAACTCCGAAAGAGAGTATCTTGGAAGATTTCTGGTTGTAGCGACTGGCGAAAATGGTGAAAAAATCATGCCAGACGTTTCCGGGCTGGAAAACTTTGCAGGAACCGTTATCCATTCGATTGATTACAAAAATGGAAAAGATTTCTCAGGCAAGAAAGTTCTGGTCGTCGGATGCGGTAATTCTGGCATGGAAATAGCGCTGGATCTCGCAAATAACGAAGCAAAGCCGTCTATGGTAGTTCGTAGTCCGGTAGCCTTATGTTGAAACCCTTTCAATTTCTGC
>JASDQU010425495.1:0-10010 GCA_032191745.1 Picea mariana
TCACAAGTAATCACTTACCCTATTAAGGTCCGATAGACCAATTAGGTCTTAGTGGACGTTAATCATCATCATCATCATCAATATAACTCATCTTTTAAATCAAATAATTTAGCAGCATATGTTCCATCTAGATATAGAAATATTTAATAGACTATCTTGACGATGGATCGGTTGGCAACTCCCGACGGACGGACTAATTACACTTGGTGGACTTGTCATTGGCTACCCAAGTTGCAATCTACTGAATGGATTTAATCACAGCATGAGGGAATATCAATTTAATAATTAATGTTAAACCTTGAGTTACGAGAAGGCTCTAATAAGAGTCTCAACGTATTAACCAATCAAAAGTTAGAAAAATAAGTTTTTTTTTTTATATTCGATTTTTTTTTTTTTTACTTCGAGTTACGAGAAGGTTCTAATAAGAGTCTCAACATATTAACCAATCAAAAGTCAGAAAAAATAAGTTTTTTTTTTTATATTCAAATTTTTTATTTTATTTCTTAAGATCAACTTTAGATTTAGTTAAAAATAATTAAATCAATATAAAAAGAATGTTATATATGAGAAGGTAATATAATAAAAAGATAGATAACAATATTTTATTATATTTATAGTATTTCAATATAAGTGTAAATTTATTTGATATTTTTTTATATAATAATTTAAGTGTATATATTATTGTAGAAGAAATTTTAAATTAGTATACTATTTTTTAGTATATTATTATTAGTTCCTGTCAAAGTAGGGCTATAGCAATGAGTTTATTATTGATTTCACATTAATTTTATTGACTAAGCAGTTTGATTATAAATTTAAACAATTTTCCAAAGTATAACATTATTATATATATATATATATATATATATATTTATTTATTTTTATTTTTTTTAAATTAAACCATTTTTTAAAATTATGATTGATGAAGAACTTGAACCCTTTATTGCAAACAAAGGATACTTAATCTAACATTGTCATGCAATTCTTGTTAAATCAAAAAATACACAATGTGAGATAAATTAAACCTATAAAATTATTTAAATGAACCATAATATCAAAATATATATATCATTTACTTAAAATTGTAATAATTCTATTTTTAAATCAAAAAGTACACAATGTGAGATAAATTAAACCTATAAAATTATTTAAATGAACCATAATATCAAAAGATACCCATATCAAATCATCTGACAACACCAACCTCAACATCTTTATGCACCCATGGATGGATGGAAACCCCATGTCAAATCACCTGACAACACCAACCTCAACATCTCAATGCACCCATGGATGGATGGAAACCATGGGTGAAGCTTTAGGACGGATGGATGGAAACCATGGGTGAAGTTTTAGGACATGTGTCAGATTAATTGTACTTAAAAATGTCATATGGCACAAAGTTGCACATGTTGCCTTTCAATTTAGAGCTTCCAGATGCACTTCAACTCTAAATTTCTCCTTTGTTTCCTGAAATCTCATTTGTCTTTACTATTGTTTATACCCTAAAGGACACACCATTAATATCTCTATCTCCTTGATAGTGCTTGCAATGGGATGATTTCCCTGATAAATGCCAGGAATTACAACCTGAACCATGTATTCAATCATTGTACAATCTACAACTTCAACCTGCTTGTAAGAAATAAAACAATTATTGTACTAATCCAAATTGGCATTTCAACAACCTCCCGTGTTCAACGCTAGTCCCTTGTTGAGACCATTATCATAGTAAACTAATAAAATGATTACCACAACACTAAGGCTTAACAACATCAACTACATTCTAAAGAAAATATATCATGAAAAATGTTTTTGACCTTTTTCTGCAATTTTATTACCACAACACTAAGGCTTAATAACATCAACTACATTCTAAAGAAAAAATATATCATCAAAATGTTTTTGATATTTTTCTGCAATTTTTTTTAGAAGAATTATTCACATAGATTTCTTGAAATACACTTTAAATTCAAATATTCTTATCTCTAATCTGATTTGCTTTTGGAGAAAACAGGGGACAACTTCTCATAATATGACCCAAACCAAAAGAGAATATTGGTTGCATTTGATGTGTGTCCTTCGTCTCGGCTTCTCCTTTTCAACTATCAACCCTCTAGCGTCAACAATGCTTTGATGCTTGTTAAAGAATTTTCAATCACACAACTTGCTTCCTGGTGTTTAAAATTTCCAGTGTCTTTTCAACTTGCAAGATATGCTTTTGGTAATTAAATACAAAATAAAAATAAATAAAAAATCAATAAATTGTGTAGATTTCATAAGTTCACTACAAGTGATTGTCTTGTAATTAAAGCAATGATCAACTTTATTTATTTGAAAACCATGCATAAAAGATTTTAGCTGTGAATCACTCATAGTGTTGAGAGCATGTACATGGAATGAATGATTTGTCTTATTAAAAAGTTCAATTGTGCAAATTCTTTAAAATACTTATGTGAAATAGACTTAATATTAGCTTCATTGGTCTCAATCAAGAGGACAAGAGGACCTGCAAGAGGACATGTGTATGGAATAAATGATTTATCTTATTAAAAAAGTTTAATTACACAAATTAAATTTGTTTTATTAAAAAGCTTAATTATACAAATTATTTAAAATATTTTTTGATGATATATGAAATAGACTTAATATTAGCTTCAATGGTCTCAATCGAGAGGAAAAAATAGTTCCAATGATCTCAATCTAGAGCTTAATTACACAAATTATTTGAAATACTTTTCGAGGATATATGAAATAGATTTAATATTAGTTTCAATGGTCTCAATTGAGAGGAAAAAATAGTTCCAATGATCTCAATCTATAGAAGAAGAACACAACCATAAAAATATGGGACAAATTTTTCTATGAAATCATGTTTTATTTTCCCATCATTCAATACTTGATCTCCCCACCACAACCATACTTGATCTCCCCCACCACAACCGCATGTAGTAGATACATGTATTTCCTTTCACACTTGCCACCTTAAAAAGAACCCTACATCATGTATTTACATTCCAAACTCTCTTATACTTACATTTCAATGCATGATTACCTCTGCATGTAGCAATGTTTGATTACAAGCCACCTTCAAAATCAAAACCCTTGCCACCTTCAAAAAATGCACTTACATAGTGTTTACTTATTGCATCGAATTCCTTCAATCAAGGAAGTTTTAAGTCATAACCATGCTAAGCAACAATAATATAATAATATTGTTAGTTAAATAGAAAGGAATTTTTGTCAAGTTGTCACTATGCTAAGCATTATTAATTTAATAATAAATAAATAATTAAATATCAGTATATATTAATTATAATATTGATATAAAAGAAAAAATATTTTGGAACTATTATATATTAATTATAAATTAATTTTTTTAAGCTAAAAATATGTTATCTATTATATACAAAAAAATAGATGTTACAGTCAGGGGTTGGAGGACCTGTCAAAAAAGGAAACTAGATCCCTTGACAACCCAATAGTTTCAAAAATCAACATGTCCATGATATCTATATGTTAAGGCCTAGAATAGTTCAAAAAAGACATTAATTGACAAACTATCCTATAACTTTTCATAGTATTGAAGACTTAAACAAAAAAACGACTGCAGGTTGACCTACATCATTCCTTGGGAGAGGCGGTATCCTCATCTTTCTCCACTTCCAACATCAACTTGACCTCATCATCATCAGTCTAGAAATCCTTGGGGAGTTGCTTGCCTTTTTCCATCTCTATAGGATGATCTCGGGTGTCGGTTGAACCTTCTTGGGAAGCCTCTGCTTTCAATCCTTGCCCTAGATTATCTTCGTGACTTTAATATTTACTCCAAAAACCGACTGAAAAACTGCTTCAAATTTACTTTTGAATATTATGACCATGTGGAGAATTTTCGCTTTATCTTCTTTTCATTTTTCTAATGCCTAAGCAACTATGGTCTTTATTGTCGAGCAAGTTTCCATGGTTCTGAAAAATTTAGTATCCATGGTCCTGGAGTAGCAAGGATCGTCCAAATAGCTTTGGACATCTTCCACAATTTCCTCATCTAACGGTCGTTATCGCTTCGCCATCACCCAAGCCTTCACTTTCTCAACTTCCTTGTTGGCCTCATCCAAGAAGTGCTCCACAAATAGTTGTTTTACTTCCTGTTGTTCCTGAGATTGATTCTAAGACTCAAAATAATGTCAGGCATCAAAGATTTTAAATGAAATGTTTTTATAAGCTATTTTTTATACCTTCAGTTTTCTGAGAAATAATATTTAAATGAAATTTATGATAAGACAGTACAAAGGATGTATCACGTTATCTGAGTCACAATTATAATGTCAAATGATGTAGAAATGATTTACAAAATTGTTAAAACAAAGCCATGTATCAATTACAGATAAGTCTCACCTTGTTTCCAGTAGAAGAGAAGTAGAAGATGCACCCTTGAAAGGAGATAAAGAATGCAGTAATTTAGACATGTCACAGCTCTTGTTTTTGCCCACAGTAATAAGAGAGGAAAAGTTGTTACTGAATGAACTTCTGATATATTATGATCACAATAGACATGTTACTAAATTGTAATCATTCACTCTTCAAGAACTACAAAAAGAAATTCAGAGAGATGGAAACACAGAGGAAGCACATAACTCAAATGGAACGAAACTTAGAATCTCTATCTGCACTTATATTGATATTCAAAAAAAAATCTCTTTTACATTTGGCTAGAAGCAACTCTGAATAGATCTAAAATATATCTACTTATAAAAAATTGTCTCAACTAAAATTAGTTGGACTTTCCACAATATCTTATCTAAAAATAGAATAAAACCTGAATGGAAAACAAAATGTAGATATTGTTGAGTCATAATTTGATGAGCAAGTGCTCCATGTGTTCCTTCATTTTATCCCAGATGCACTTTCTTTCCTTTGCTCATTGAATTGAGTACACATGTCCATCAAGGCTACCACGGATCTCGAAGGCTCAATCTTCTCATTCAATTTGAAGGCGAACATTTTCTTTTTTACAGTGGCAACTTTTCCTGGATCTTCTTTGTTTCCTAGGCTGTGATTTGATATTGTAAACTTGGATTCACCAACAAATCATTGACTTTGAGTAAATAAATTTGATTCATCTGTTGGATAGAAGATTGAATATTTTCCTTATTCTTTCTGGATTTTTCTTGATTCATTTCTATTCCAATCTACCCCAATGCCTTTGAGATATTATTTACTTCAAATTCAATCTGTTTTTATTTATAGAAGATAATGTCTCTAGACAAGCCTCCTTTTCCTCTTTGGCAAGTTTCTTGCTTTCTTCCAGATTTGTTTCCCAAACTTTCAAGGACATTTCTACCGTATTAAGTGCATTCTTTTCAATCAAAATCTAGGAGAAATGTTGCATTGTAAGTATATTTGGGTGTAGAAGAAAGCTTATACATTACTTGTAGATCTCCGGTTGAAAAGAGCCAACGTAGGTCTGTTGGTGGCTGATGACGCTTCTGGTTTGAATGTCGACGTGTTCCAAAGCCCAATTTATCATATCATTGTAGGATATCATCCTAGGATGTGCACCAATCTTATTCAATTTTGACTGTGCTACCAATCTAAGCTTGGTTGAAAAAGACTCGCCGTCTTCCTCGGAAGAGTCATCTAGATAGTTAATAATCTCATGTTCTAAGATATCATAAACCTGCTTCCAAGACTTGCTGTCATCTATAACTCGCGAAGTGGTGTCTGATAGAATGTATGTATTTGGATTGGAATCTTTCTTCCTCACATCTTTTCGTGGCGCCATAATCCTCAAGGAAATAAAATTATTCTGCCTATAACAAGAGAAGTCTGTAAGCTCTTCACTGAATGAAAAACTGCTAATTGCAAATGGTAAAATGACTTGAAATTAAAAATGGTTTATTCATAAAGTCTATTGATCTTCATATAGATCTACTGACAAAGAATTTATTAAAAATTTAATGGAAATTTATTACCTGGTGATTCACAATCTTTATTTAAATCGTTAACCTTAGTCAATCATAAATGTCATTAATACTTCGAAGGTTCGATGTTCAGAAGCTTTGGATGTGACAGGATAGAAATCTCCCGAAGTCTGAAACCGAGGAGTGATTAATTAATACTTAATCATGATTAACTAAAGTTATTAAATTTTTTATTAACTCTTTAAAACACTTTTACTTTTTTTTAATATTTATTACTTCGAAATTTTGTGAACTCAATCTTTGTTTAAACTCCTGAAGGGAAATCTCCCGGAGTGACGTGGCAGAGATGACGTCATTTTTGGTGACGTGTCAAGAAAGGAGAGGTGACACATGTCACTTGAAATTATGTGAATCATCTGACGAAAATGTTAAAAACAAGTGCCACATGTCATCCCAAGAAAATATTTTTAAATGACGCGTGTCCAATGACTCATCTGTAAGTCCTTTAGAAATTATTGTGAGGAACTGTCTTCGGGATTTCGGGACTTCAAGGTTTTTGCTTTTTAGATTTCCACCCAAAGCGTGAAGCTCCGAAGCGACCGTTAAATATTATCTTTAAAACTCAGGCAACTTTTATATTTCGGAGATCACTTGAACTATTTGATCAAATAGTACAACTCATCGACGAGTATTATTGTAAGCACTTTATTTATATATAACGACCAATGAATTTAGTTTGAATTTAAAAGGTAATTTCCTAAGTTTTTTTTTCTTTTTTATCAAATTTTATTTCTAAAAGGTAAAAAAAAAGAATTAAAAGTTCAGAGTTATAAGTGTTCTAACACTTCCCTAGCTTCAATCTCAGACTGAGTTAGTTTATGCCTGGTCAAGGGCACCTCCTCCAGTTTCTTCTTTTCCCTCTCGTCGTGGTTTCCCTTCCCTTATCATCTCTTGAGAGCCTGACACTCTACATTCTCCCAAATTTTCCATGAAAACACGTTGCCCTTAATTCCCTCTGCATCACTTCTACCCTTCTCCATCAACACCCACCTCCAAACCCAACAAACTTCTCTTGACAAGCCTGCCATGTCGTCTCCATAGATAATTGTGGCACCAAAATGAAAACAAAGCCCGCCTGCTTCACCAAATCATTAAGAAAGGTTGGGGAGAACTGGAAACATGGTAGTGTTACCCCATTATACCACAAAGGTCACCATGAGGATATCTCCTCTGCTCTCAGATTGAGGCTTTTGTCCATCAAGACTGTGGTGCTATGAATCCTTTCCTTCATTGTGAGCACAATAATAAAAAATTGATTCCCCTCTTCTGATATGATCACATGTAAATGTGGTTCTAGAGCCAACCTTTCCTCCCTTCGTTCTCCTCACGTCGCCATTACTGCTTCTTCCCTCCTTTGCATCCCAACTTGAGGTGGTGGTACAGGCATCGAGATCCTCATGTCACCCTCTCGACAATCCCACTTAATGGCATGTATTTCCATCGATTGCATCGAAAAATGGAGCATTATCATCAAGCAAAGTGGTGGCTAGCCCTACCATTTGTGTGGCCAACACCTCATTACTTGTCACCCCACCCTAGGAATTATCAGATTAATGTTAAAATTGTATTTGAACTACACTTAATTTAAAAAAATTAAAAGCAGCCATATAATTAATTTAATTCAATAAACTATCAATGTTGAAGATGTTCAAAAATTGATGTTATAATTTTATTAAATAAAATATCAAAAAACAATTATTTTATTTTTATCAACATGTGAATAAAAATAGCAATTTTTCAAATGAAAAATAATAGAACGAATATTCATATAACTATATATCTCTATCCTAGAGAATTTCTTGGACATAAATTGTGTATGATGTTTTGAAACGTCCAACATTTTGAGTGGACACTCCACCCATCATCAACGACAATTGAAGCTAATACATTGAAGAAGAGTGTTGAGGTTGAATTTATAAGGGAAGTTTGGCAAGTGTTTGTTGAGGAAATAACCATTGGGATTAAGAGATAAAATATTAAAGTATTAAAATAGTCGTTGGGATAAAATATTGAAGAATATAGAGGTTGACTAAGACTAAAAATATAAGAGATAAWTTTATCCATAAATCCATTGGGAGGAGTTAATAAAGAATTGATGAAAATTAAATTAAATAATGYGATAGAATAGTGTTAGRAATGATKAAAATAAAGTCGACTATTGAGATGAAGTAGTATTAGTATTGGTGATCAGATAAATTGACTTAGACTAATGATGAAAGAAAAATGTGTAACTTGAGATAATTGTAGGATGATAGCCGAAAATGAGAAATTGATAAAGTATTAAGAAGGATAGAATATGATATTATAATATTAAGGGAGGTAATAAGATAAATTGAAGAACCGACGTAGAACCAAAATCAGAGCATAAAGGAAAGTAAGGACCATGTTGATGCGAAAAAAAGGGGAAAGATAAAGACAACTAGGTGACTAACAATTAAAGAGAAAAAGACTAATGATTTAGGTGATGAATGGTGGGTTTCTAGGATTGGCTTAGCTTGTAGCCATCTTTGCGATTAAAGTTCTTAGGGTGTTTTTCAATTTCAAGAGCTTCACAGATAAGACAAGAGGAGTAATGAGGGGTTGAGGCTAAATTTTTTGTTTTTTCAAAGAAAATTAGGTGTTTGGAATTAAAGAAGTGTTCTACAATAGCTGATTTGGAGATTCAGTTGTGGGTATTATCCACAA
The DNA here is from genome assembly GCA_032191745.1 of Picea mariana. Lineage (NCBI taxonomy): Eukaryota > Viridiplantae > Streptophyta > Pinopsida > Pinales > Pinaceae > Picea > Picea mariana. Next base: position 8,667 of record JASDQU010425495.1, read on the forward strand.
TATGTTCTTCAAGACGGACTTTGAAATACCTGACAGTTTGACCTATGTAAGATTTTCCACATGAGCAAGGAATCTGGTAAATGCTTGGGCCAAGCATTGGGTCAGATCTATCTTTAGTAATTCTGAATAGTTGTTTGAGGGTTTGAGGGTTTGATGGGGCTTGAATAGGGTCTTGATATTATTCTTAGCCAAAAGTTTTGAGATGCGATCAATTGTGCCCTGGATGTAAGGAAGGGATATTAGAGCACAAGGAGGGGAGGAGGATGGGGTGGTTTTGGATTTAGGATTACCGGTTGAGCATAAGGATTGGTTGATTTGAGAAAGTGAGTAGCCATTGTATATGAGGGATTTGGTTAGATGGGTTTTCTTTTGTGCGAGGAATTAGGGGCTCGATATACGGATGGATCGAGTAATCAAGGTTTTTAGGACAACAAATTTTTGGCCTGAATGATGGTGTAAATTAGCATGAAGGTATATATCAGTGTGAGTCTTCTTCCTATAGACTTGGTGGTAGAGGGTCCCATTAGGAAGATGAGAAATAAGAACACCCAAAAAGGGGATAGAATTGTCCTTTTGGGTTTCCATAGTGAATTGGATGTGAGGGGAAAGGATATCCAGATGGTTGAAGAAAGAAATCAAATTGGATTCGCCTTGAGGCCAGATGATAAACGTGTCATCTACAGACCTAAACCAATATTTAGGTTTGAGATGAAAATTGTTTTTGGATAAGGACTCAAAATGTTCCATAAATATATTAGCTACTACTAAGGAAAGGGATGACCCCATGTTTGTACCTTCTGTTTGTTCATAACAAACCCATTTGAAGGTGAAGAAGGTGGAGGAGAGGCAAATCTTGATTAGATTAAGGGTTTTCGGGTCTACTAGTTTGGAGATTAGGGTCAAAGCTTCTGAAACCTGAATTTTGGTGAATAAAGAAATGATGTCAAAAATAACCATAAGGCATTGATCATCGAGATGAAGATTTTGAGTTTTGAGTATGAAATCAGTGGAATATTTAATAAATGAGGAGGTTTTGTTGACAAAGGCCTCAAGCTTGTCAGCAAGAAATCGAGAAAGGGCAGGTATGGGGGCTCCTATGGCGCTTACTATGGGTCTAAGAGGAATACTCTTTTTGTGTATTTTGGGTTGTCCATAGATCCTCAGGGTTTGGGGGTTATGAGGAAGGAGACGATTTTGGAGGTGAGGATCCAAGGAGGAAGATTTGATGGCTTTGGTGAGTAGGTTGGTAATGGTGCTAATAGGTTTTTTTAGTGAGGGGTTTATAAGAGGGAGAAGAAAGAAGGTCAAGGAGTTTAGTTTCATAATCGGATGTATTCGTAATAA
>JASDQU010425505.1:0-10010 GCA_032191745.1 Picea mariana
TGTGGGCCCGATTTTCCCGATGCTCCTGGCACTTCGCGTCTCGCGAAATAATAAGGCTACCCTTTGTGTGTTGAAGTCACGATGGGAGAAACGCCGAGATGGCCAGTCCTTGCGACACGCGCCCCTGGATCGGACGGCTTATAATTATCCTCCCAATAGAAAGGACCCCTTTACTGCTAAATGTCGGGTGAATTTACAACCCCGAGATCCCAATGACCGTTGATCTGCTTCGTGGATGGATCACGACTGCCAATATCAAAACTTTGCCCACTCGCTTGACCCGCTACTTGGAAAATCAAAACAGAAACTCTCTGAGCCGTGCTTGAGAATTTGTGCGACTAGCGGGGCCGAAAGCTTCTCGAACCCATGACTAGAATTATTACTAACAGTACCAATGATTTTTGTCTGGATATTCCACCTTATATGAAGATTTACTCAGTTGTGAACGTTGAGAACTTGAAATTTTTTGAGCCTCCCATGATCATGGGTCAAGACGAGGAAGTTTCAATACCATCATTTGATGAGTTTTCACCTAAGTACTTGGATGAGCTACAGGAAGATATCATCTTGGACAGGAGGACGAGGACTTCACATAGGGGTGATGTTGATTATCTTCGAGTAGGATTAAAAGGCACACATCCAAGCAAGACAAATTGGATCGAGAAGGATAAAGTGAGGGGACTCTTCCCTCACTTACCTATTGATTGATGAAAGATTTTGGTGGTACAAAAATCTCTCAGTGGGAAGGCGTGATCCAAAAAGGATCTAGAAAAGGGAAAGAACAACTCAGAACTCATAGAGGTGGCTCAAAATGATCGAAATGGCTTCAACAGACAAAGAAAGGCCAAAACTTCAAAGTTCCCAAAACTCATTGAAAACAAAATGATCGTGAAGAGTGCGTCACAATATTTCTAACGATGCAAACGACTCATCAAATAGAGTTATGGTTTGGAAGATATTCGCTGTCAAAGTTGTGTTCAAATAGGTCAAGTCAACAAGGGCCACATCATTGTCCAAACTGTTGACGTCAGTAGCTGACATGGCAGGGTGACATCAGCATGATGACTACTAACATCAACATGCCACATGGAATAACCAGAGGCTTCCACATGTCACCTGCCAATGGGCTTTTCAGGGGTCCAAGTGGACCAGTAGAAAAGTTCCACGTGGCACCCCCAGGCGATGCCACGTGGCACCATCCAAGAAGAGCCATGTGTCATGTACGGATTGACAAGGCGGTGATGTTAGTGAACAGGTGGACCAATCAGTTGGTGCCATGTGGCTCAATCAGTGGGTGACTCGTGGCACCCCCGAAACACCTAAGGAGGGCCCGTAACCAAAAAATAAAAAATATATATAGGTAGGACCCCGCCAAATTTCGCGAAGGTCCTGCCATATCTGGCAACAACCACCACATCTAGAAGCCACCAACTAAATCTAGAAAAGTTTATAACTATAGCGCTAAAATAGGATCCCGCAGGGTTTGACCCTGGGACCTCCCCACATCCAACGCTCTAAATTTAGCACCATAACCAATCCGCCTATCTATTTCATTGAAACATCCATTCACCTAGTTTTCTTTTAAAGCCAAGTTTCCGCCAGCCACCAGGGGTGCGCGGACCATACAAATGTGGACATGGATTATGAGGCAAAGGATGGTCATCATTGTAGTTTGCAGAAGGCATGGAAACTGAGACAGAATTTTGCTTGGGCCTGGGAGTGCCAGAGTCGGATCGAGGCATGGAGACAGTTATTTTTGGGTAATTCGACACCACAAATTCAGTGGTGATGTTTGTTTTCTTATCTGAGCATTATTTCTGCAACTTGATTTTAAAATGTTGTATTTTTATGTATTTTCCAAATTCTTTTGTTGAGTTAATGAAATATCCTATCCATTTAAGAGCAGGATCCGTAGACGTAGTCCACCAAGGATGAAATCTGTTATCAAGTTATTGTGTTCAGATCTGATGCTTATGCCTCTTCATTTTTTAGTTTTCCCTTCTTTAATGCTGCACTTTGATTTATTCTCATTTAATACAATTATTTATAAGTCACGATGAAAATATATTGGATCAACAGAATAGGCCTCAGAACAGAGCTTGAAATATGCCTTATCACTTGTTCAAAAAGAGCCTTAGAATAGGCCCAAATGTTGTCACAAAATTGTCTTTATATTTGCTTCAAAAATTGTCATAAGAACTGACCTCAGGTCCACTCAGTGCTACCACAGATCTGTCATAGAATACTATCACAAATTTGGCCTTCATGATACCTCAAAGCCTACCTCAGATCTCCCTCAAAATTTGGTTTCCTTTTTTTTAGGGGTCGGTTTATGTCTGCGGTTAAGTTTGTGGTTAGGGATCCTTATAGATGCAACATCCCTAGAGGGGCTTCTCCATGTTGTGGTCTCCTTTTTAAGATCCTAATCAAGGCTCGACCAAGGCTAATAGGCCTACATTCAGTCTTAAACTTCACCATAGGGGTTAAGAAAAGGTTTGGCCCTTTCCTCACACCAACGGTAGGGGTCTAGCAGCCCTTAAAATTCCACGGCATGCCTTCATTGACTGTGCAATAGGTCATCTTCAAGAACACTACTCTGATACCATGTTGAATTTTTAATGGTGGCTCAAGAACATGTAGTTTATTTTCAATTTAGCATGAACTTGAACCATAACAATGCAACAACACAAAATATAATAGTTGCAGTAAACCAAGATCACAATAATAATAACCATGCACAAGACACAAGAAGTTATCCTAGGAAAACCCTTCTCAAACAAGGGAAAAACCCAACAACCCTTTTCTATATTACCAAGAGAAGAAACCCTCTCCACCAAAAAGTATGGGTGCCAACAAACGAGGCCCTCAAGACAAAACCCTAGCACACACAATAGGGTTCTCTATGACCAAGACAAATAGTGCATGAGAAGTACGTACCAAATTACAGCTCTCCAAGTACAAGACAATGTGTTGTGAGTTGTGAGTGAGATGATCCTCAATGGGGATCTATCTGTCTAATATATACATGACCTAACTCAACAAATAGACATGTCTCTTCATTGTCACAATAGGGCCGACTTGTATAACTCAATAATACAATTATTCTTCTACATAATATTATTTGTCTTTACACAGTAGAGCCACCTTGTACCCTTCACAATACAAATTAGGGTTTTACAATAGCCTTACTCTTTCAAAATATAGCAAGGGGTCTCACCCACATCCTCTAGTGCTCTGCCACTAGGGACAAGTCCACATGTGCTCAACCACAAGGTACGTCACTCTCAAACATATCAACTCAACTAAATCCATAGGAGTATGAACTGGAGAACCATCTCAAGTCGAATCAACTAAGTCCATAGGAGTACGACATGAGACCATCTCAAGTCATCTCAACTCAGTATAGAGGAGCACAAAAAGAGACCAACACAGGTTAACTCAACTCATTCCAGAGGAGTATGACTCACCTATCACATAGGTTTTCTCTCATATCAACTCAACTCATTCCAGAGGAGTACGATCTTGAGAATGTCTCATGAAGTTGCAAGCATCAACAAGTAGGATGAGCCAGAAGCTGAAATTTTATCACATCTACCTTGATAATTTATCTGAATATCCTCCATATTTCCAGGTTTGAAACTTCACAGAAATGTTTTTATAGCGAAACTTATGCGATGACTAAATTCAAGATGATTCCAGAACCCTATCTTACATAGGATATATCTCTGAAATTATAATGCCTCAGAAGATGAAATTTGAACCCCATGTACCTTGATCTATATATTAAATATCCTCCAAGGGGTTCCTTCTAAACTTCGTAGAAAAAAAATTATAGCGAAAATTCCAAGTTGTCTCAAATGCAGCAGCGAAACCCCAAGACCTTGAGCTCTAATACCGAATGTTATGATCCAAATGCTTACAAATATCATAAAATAATAGCATTACACACTATGTAAATAATTTCAACGTGTAGCACAACTCCAATATAGATAAGTTACACAATAACACCTTAAAGAATAGGAGAACCCCCCCCAAATAACCAAATACCTTTCATACTTTCAATTCACATGTCAATAATGAATACATGATCTCTTATATATATCTATTCACACTTGTACATGAGGCCCCTTTATCACTAGGCTGACCCTATTACATATGTATTTACACATTACATGTACATTTAGGCCCATATATTCCCCCCTTGGGGTCATATCATATACATTTAGCCATATATATTCCCCCCTTGGGTCATAACAGTTGTCTTTCTTTTCTTCTGACATGGAGGGTTTATTGGGTGTGCGAGAGCGATTTTCCTCAAGAGATACAAGCTCGAGACCCAACTTGTTATACTCAGACCTCGTCGGGGACATGCACTGAAAAACTATCAAGAGCAGCCTGCTATAATACCACTGATCCAGATTATTTTTGGCACGAAATGAGAGCAAAAATAAAATAAATAAATCTACAGATATATATCAGATATCTAATAATAAAACAGACATATATCATATATTTAACCATAAACATACAGATACAGTAATACGCAATTTATATTAATGAGCGAAATGTACAAAACTATAGAAATACAGAGTGAAAGACTCACTAGAATGGTGGCAGCTAATCTCTGAGAAGAGATGTGATGGATATGCTCATTCAAAATAAGATGATTGTTACCTTGAGGATCCAAAGGAATTTTTAACATAAACAAAATATGAAACCCTAACCTCATAATATGAAAAGCCAACAGTTTTGTGGACCTCGTTTTGGGTAGTTTGGTGTGTCAACTTCTCAGGGGCATAACTTTGGCATACAATCTTTGTTTGGGGTGCATGATAGCTCATTGGAAAGGTATTAATGAGGAGCTTCATTTAAAAGGCTCAATCAGAGCCTTAAAATATTAATGAGGTTCCATATCATGAAAAAACATTGTTTATGCCCTCAAAGTGGCCCTAGAAGTTTGGGACACGAAAAAACTGCTAAAAATAGTAAGTTGCCAAAAAACTATTTTGAGCCAGTTGGAATAGCTGGGTGGCCACTGATATCCTCCTATATCAATCCTCCCTCCTTAGGAAGCAATGGTATCCATTGCATTGAGTTCCTGGGGGAGAGGGGAAAGCGTTTGTTGAGTTCGAATCTTGGTGAATTGTTTACCTTGCTGGAGATATCGCGTTGCTTAGCTTGTTGAAGACTGTCACAAACTTGTTGTTGGCGGGGTTGAATTTTTTCAACCAACCTGTTGTATATTGAATTAACTAGGTAGTGTGTAGGTACCTTTGTAGGTGAAGAAACAATATATTATTTCTCTTATGCAATATGCTTATGTTGGAAAGAAAGGTCTTGGGCCAAGGATGCAGTAGTTGCAATGTCCTTCTGCTCACCTTTTGAATAGATTGTGAAGAGGCTGAATTTTTCAGTATGAGATATTACCTTGCGGCACATTTTTGGTGGGACGGTAGTTGGAACTACCTTTGGTATCCTATAGAGATGACCCCCCAAAGTAAAATTGACGCTACAAAGTTGAGACTCATAAATAGCATGGTGCTTCCACATATATGGTTGGCCCAAAAGAAAATCACAGATATCCAGCAAGGAAACATCACATAATACATCATCTTTCAAGAGTTGGATGTCATATGACAATTTGCATTGTTGGTTGACATGGATATCTCATCCCTGGCGAAGCCATCTAATGTTGTATGGTTGCGGGTGTGGTGTTGTTAACAATCCCATCGGTTTGATGACCTATGCTGAGATGAGGTTATTTTTTCTTCCACAATAAAAAATAAAATGTAGCGAGGTACCCTTCACCCACATCTATGAATGAAAAAGGTGCTCCCCCTCTTTAGGATCTGCTTGTTCTTCTGGTTGAATTATTGCAGTCACGATATTAGTAGTGGGGTCTATGTCAATGATCTGTCTTCTCCCATTATTTTTTGAATGAGGGTTTGGTTCCTTTTCTTTGATCTCAGCCACCAATGATTTTTTTAGCGACATTCATCAGTGATGTGCCAAGGGATTTTGTGGAAATCACACCACTTTCCAATGTCCTTTGTCTTTCCGTTACCCTTCTTTTCATGTGCCTTGGACTAATTTTCTAGAGGTTGGTTTTTAGGGTCGTATTTACCATACTTTTGTTGTTGCAGATATGCAAACCCAAACTCCTGTTTGTTCTAGTGCCTAAATTTCTCCTCGATTTTGACAATATATCGATAGGCAGGTCCCAGTGAAGAGATGTCCAGAAAATCCATTTTGGTTTGGATGTACCTATGCAGATCCCCGAGATATTTTTAGAACCAGATGTCACTTGGAGTATTTGATACCCAACTTGGTGTGCAAGGTATGGAAAGTATGTGTAAAATCTTGCACTGTTTGGCCCCTCTGCAATGTGGTCCATCTCATGTATTGGTCATCATAGTTACCAACAGGGTAATATTGTTCCTTGACTACATCCACAAAAAAGGCCCAAGTGGGCTCGGCCCCATATATTCTAGACTCCTCTTTGGAAATTTTATCCTAGTAAGTTTCCCACCAATGTTTGACATGGGGGAGAGCCTTAAGGAATGTGAAGGTGATCTTTTCCCTGTCAAAAAAATTGTGAACAGAAAAATAACCTTCTAGCAGGTTTAACCATTTTTTAGGACATCCGCATCAATCTGACCTTCAAATATGGGAATATAAATTAAATTGTACCTTTAAAGGAGAGGTACCTCCAAAGTGTTCGCTTGATGAAGGAGTGCCTATTTTTATCACCAGGTGTTGAAGGATGTTGGAAAAATTCTCCATCATTTCATCCCTCTATTGTGTGAGAGCTTATTGAAGAAACAAATTAATAGAATATTATGCTCTGTCGTCTTTCTTTTCTCTCACCATGGAGGATTTATTGGGTGTGAGATAGTGATTTTATTCTAGAGAGACAAGCTCAAGAACCAACTTTCTATACTCGGACCTCGTCGGGGACATGCACTGAAAAACGATCAAGAGCAACGTGCTCTGATACCACTGATCCAAATTATTTTAGGCATGAAATGAGAGAGGAGATATAATAAATAAATGTATAGTATATATCAGATATCCAATAATATAACATAGATATATCATATATTTAACCATAAACACAGAGATACAGTAATACACAATTTCTATTAATGAGCGGAATGTACAAAATTGTAGAAATACAGAGTGAAAGACTCGTTAGAATGGTGGCAGCTTATCTCTGAGAAGAGTTGTGATAGCTACGCTCATTCGCAAGAATATGATTGTTACCATGAGGCTCTAAAGGCCTTTTTAACATAAATAAAATCCAAAACCCTAACCCCGAAAGATGAAAAGCCAATAGTTTTGTGGACCCCATTTTGGATAGTTTGGTGTATCAACTTCATGAGGGTGTAACTTTGGCATACGATCTCCATTTTGGGAGAACGATAGATCGTTGGAAAGGTATTGATGAGGAGATTCATTTCACAAGATTAATTGGAGTATTTTAATATCTTTGAGGTGTCTGATCCTGAAAAAATGTCGTTTAAGCCCTCAAAATGGCCCCAAAAGTTTGGGACCCGAAAAAATGCTAAAAATAGTAAGTTGCCAAAACATTGTTTTGAGCCAGTTGGAATAGGTGGGTGGCCACTGATATCCTCCTAGATCATTGTAGCCATAGTATGAACGGGCGTCAATTCTCTTGTAAATTTCATACCTACACCTCTTCTTCTTCACCTCGAGGGGGCGTATCAAATAACTCTTTGAGGTCAAAGAGGAATTTCGTAGCCCGAAAGTATACATAATCAGGCCCCTTTCCGATGGCATTGGGAACATCAAATTTGTTCCCTTCCAAGTCCATTATCTTGGCCTCTACTTTGGCATAATTAGGACTATCGATATCTATGATTAGATCTTCCCAGTTCCTCGTTGACTTGATTAACAAGAAAGGAACCCTAGTGGATGTCTTAATTATAAGACTACATCAACCTCAAGAATGACCTAAGGCCCATATTGTGTATTTAATAGAAGTTAAGAAGCACATTTGGAAAATAAATTTATGATCCATAAGCTTCATTAGCATGCCTTATCACTAATATTAATCATTTCCTTAGCCTCAGCCTACTCCTCTATGAGATCCCCACTTGTGTATTTACTAAGAAGCTCATGTTTATTCTTCTCCAAAACCATGCACTTGATCACTTTCTTATCCAGAATGATCACCTGGACAACCAACTCTTGCTCTCTCTACTATTGATTTCACATTTCCTACTCTACCATTTCTTCTACCACATCTTCCTCTTCCTCAAATAGGACCGGCTTAATGAGAATGACCTCTCCCCCCTTGACCGTCAATATGGCCTCCCTCATGAAAAAATTGATCCTATACCACTCCCTCAATGCTCTAGCCTGCATCTCATTATGCACAGACCGCTCGAATTTCTCTAAGACATTGTCCTCGTCATCCCTGTAGCCATAATAATTAGTGTCAGTTTTCTTGTAAATATCGTTCCTAGACCTCCTCCTCTTTTCCTTGGGGGGCTTATCAAATATCTCTTTGATGTCAGGGAGGGATTTCGCAGCCCCACTTGTAAAATTGGTTATTGAAATATTGTAACATGTCATCTTCTAGCATCCAATTAATCAAGTGGGGCTGGGAAATTCTTCCCCAACATCAAAGAGTTATTCAATAATCCCCCTAAGGTCAAAAATAAGAGGTCTAGTGTTGGCGTAGGTCATTTTGGGGAAAAGCACGGTAATTAATGAAGTAGTTAGGAAATGGACCAAAGAAGGAGCGTGTGTTGGAAAACACGGAAAAAAAGTGACGAGAAACCAAGAAAGTCAAAGAAAGGAAGAAATGTGTGGATCAACAAGGAAAACAGTTGGATTTTGGACTAGCCGCAATCAGGGAGTTAGAAAGTGGACAAACCTAATCTACCTAGGGTTAGTGCATTAGGGTTTTGGTCATTTTTGTAATGGGTAATTAACCCCCTTTTGTAATATAAATATGTGTGTAGTGAGATAGCGGAGAGATACTCACTGATATGAGAAGTGATAGAGATATGATGAGGTAGAGACAAATAGACATATATATGCATTATAATAGAGGGTAAGGTTGTAAGTCATGATATGTGGAGCTTATTGTGATCTTGTCAGCTTGAAATCTAATGCATGTAGTGATATAACCTTGATGTAGAATAATAAAAGAGCCAATAAAGACAAATCTTTGTGGACTTAGCCTAGGGGGGTGAACCATAGTAAATTTGTGTCTCTGTGTGGAATGCTTGTTGAAATTACTAAGACAACTGAGAGGGGAGGGGGTGAATCAGTTGTTACTGTGCTTAAACAATATTAAGTCTATTAAACCATTTTTAATCTTTCATCAAGTGACCATCAATATTATACATCATATGAACACCATAAATAATGAGCATCAATCACACATAAGATATACACAAAGACGGATTTTCACGAGGAAACCAATAAAGGGAGAAAACCTCTTCTTCTTCGAAATGATAGGCAGTCTTTTAAGTTTTGTACATCATCTATGTTTGAGCACCAACTCAAAGTGAGGCTACTACCTCTGTTTTAGAAGCTCCAACTTGTTTGAGAGCACCAACTCTCTGGTTTCTCTAGCACCCACTAGAAGGAAGCGCCAACTCCCTAAGTGTTCCAGCACCGACTGGATGGAAGCACCTACTTCCACTTATACAAGCACCAACTTTCATATAGAAAACTCTTTGTTTTCCCAAGCACCACCCTGCCACCCTGTTTTTCTAGCCACAACTAGATGGAAGCTACAACTCCCAATATTCAAGCACCAACTCAAATATCAGAGGACTACAGTCCTCCCTAGCACCACCCTACCTCCCTGGTTATGAATAAGTGATTGAAAAACAAACAATACAGGTGTCTCAATTCTTACCCCTTCTTTTCTTTTCTGCAATTCTTCTCTGCTTCAAAAACTGTTCAGCAATTCTGCTCTACTTCATGCTATTATGCTATTTTTCTCTACTTCATGCTATTCTATTATTCTG
>JASDQU010425507.1:0-10010 GCA_032191745.1 Picea mariana
AATTAATATTAAATTTTTTTTAAAAGAAATATTTTTTTATAAATATATTTATCGAAATTATTTACAACAAATATACATCTAATATATATAATTAAAAAAATGATTATTAATGTAAAATAAAATCTTAATATAAAAATATATCACTACAAAGATAATATATTATAACATCATATAGATAACAAATCATAATACCAAAATTTTGAATGATGTTAATAGTCACTTAGAAGAAAGTCATGATGCCAAAATTTTGAATTATGTTAGTACAAACTCATAAGAATACATTAAAATCAATCCAATAACTTATACTTCAAAACCAAATTTTAAATAAACAAAAAATTCAATAAGAATAATGTTTTATCAATCATAATTGTTTCACAATTAATTATTATACATGTAAAATTATTTACAACACAGAAAATAGGATATTTATTATTTTTTATGCATATTTATTTAGTTAATCAAAAATTTTCTGATATTCATGGTGGAATAAACTTGCAACTTTTTTTTCCAACTAAAAAATTTATCAATATATAAAATATATAATTGTTTACAGAGGTTGGTACTATCCAAAATTTCCAAGAAAATTTGTTTTTCTTTCGTACTCAAACACCAAGTATATTAGCTAAACTTTGTCTCACACAAAAAATCTCATCATTTACTCTCCCTTATAGGGTAGTAGCAATCCTAACCTCAAGCACATGATAATGACCAAAGACAAAAGATATCAAAAAAGTTTGTGACTCTAAAAGTAGTTGCTCTATAATAATTCATATATTTATAGCTAAAGTTGGCCCTTCATTTCCATCTTTCCATTGTGAGTAGTATAGTTTTCCTTCTGGTAACTTGAGCGCCTTTTTGGATTGTTTGTCAGCCTCCATATTATATTCTCGCTAGATATGGCTAAAGCTAAGCTTGTTGAAGAAATGGATTAGCTCTCTAAATCATACCTTCCAACAGTTTAGAGCAATTACTTGTAGCTTCCCTTTGTTGTTGCACTAGTCAATAATTATTTTTGAGTCTCCCAGAACCTGTAAATTATAGATATGCAGTCTTGTGTTCAGAAGGAGAGTTGCCCGGACTCCTAGGAATTATGCCCTTGTGTTGGTGCCAGGGCCACATTTACAAGTCCAAGAAATGGCAGATTTTTCACTGAGTTTAATCACACCCCCATCCCCACTGTTTGTACCATTTGCTAGCGCAGCTCCATCAAAAAGCCCACAGTTGCCCCTGTCATTTGAATAGACTGAATGGTTCGAGTTAGAGTCACCTGCAGAGTCTCTGATGGTTTGTTAAAAGAGCCACAAGACTTAAAAACAACCGATTCAACAACTGGGATTCTATCCTCAAATATGACTCTATTATACTCCAGCCAAATGTTCCAACAAACTATAGCTGGCAGAGTAGAAAAATATGAATTCTATGAGATCCACTTATCATAACATATAATAAGGTTAGTGCCCTCCCAATCGTTTCTTATATTCACGACCTTTAATATCTAGGACCACACTTGCCTTGTAAATACACAAGCGACCATCAAATGACTAACTGAATCTAGTCCCCTAGAACATAATATACAGTAGCTAGGCCCTTCCCAACCCTTGGAAAGTAGAGTGTCCCAAGTGAGAATCTTTTGTTCCATTGCAAGCCACAAAAAAAGTTTAATTTTTAGAGAAATATGCCAAGTCCGGAAAGATTTTCTCCATCCCCCTAAATAAATCAACCACTTTAACCTCGCTATGGCCCTGTAGACATTCTTCACCGTTAAAAATTCAAATTGGTCACCTCCAGTCCAGAAAAGTTCATCATCTTTGTCTTGTAGAAATATACCAGAACTTGATAAAACCCTACAGTATCTGTTCCATTCTGTAGCCAAATCCTTTGGGAGAGCAAGGTTATGACTATCTTTCCAGAGTGTGCCATGCAAGCCAAACTGCGCCCCTCCACTAGCCTGATATAGAAGAGTAATGTTTCTTTGATTTAATTTTGTAATAAGCGCTAGAGACAGGAGAGCAGAGGGCCCCAACCCCAGAATCATGTCTTTACCAATATTGATCGATTGTCCTAATCCCAGACTCCAACTCAACCACTGCACTATGATTGGTAAAGATTTCAACATATGTTTCCAGGTCGTTGAAGCAATTGTCGTCCTAGAAGAGGCTGATCTAAACCAAGTGGATAATAAAGTATAGGGTAAGTATTTGTCTTTGATGATGGAGTGCCAGATTCCTTGCTTCATCAATACTCGCCACAGAGTATTTTCCACCAGAGAACTATTAAATATAAAGATATTCCTTAGGCCCCAACCTCCACAACTCTTCAGTTTAGCTATGTCTTCCCACCTACATAGGTGAAGATGATTTTTACCACTGCAGCCCAACCAAAGGAAATTGAAAGTAAGTTGTCTGATCTTGCTTAGAACTGAATTCAAAATCGCTGCCAGAGACATCCAATATACCGGTTGACTTTCCAAGACCGCTTTTATAAGTATGTATCACCCACCAAGGGATAACCACATGTTGGACCAATGATCTATCATTTTTTCATACTTTGAAATAAGCCACAAACAGTCCTCAGATTTATAGGAATCAAATTTCAGGTAATAACCCAGGTATTTGAATCCGATCTTGAGATCCACTAATTTATACGGGAAGAACTCCAAAAAAGTTTTTAAGTCGTCACCTTGTATGCCAGAGAAACGAACAATTGTTTTCGACAAATTTCTCTCCAAATCGGACGCGGGAAAGAAAAAATTTATAAGCTCATCAATCACCTTCCATTCCACTAAAGAAGCTCTGGTCATTAATAGAACATCATCTATAAAATATAGATGTAGGATCCTTACTACTCTAGATACCTTGATTCCAGTTAATGTCCTCTCTGCCTGCCCTTTTTTTAACAATAAACTGAGACCCTCCATTACCAAAATGAATAATAATGGAGACAAAGGGCATCCTTGCCTCAGCCCTCTACCTCTCTGAAAAAAGGGCGTTGTCTCTCCATTAATCAAGACCACATATGTTGCACTGATCACACAAATCATGATCCAATTGGTAGTGGGCAGGCCAAACCCTGATTGAATTAATATCAGCCTAAGGAAATCCCAATTGATATAGTCATATGCCTTTTTTAAGTCAAGCTTCAAAATCAGGGCCTGTAAGTTTTTTCTCTTAATGTTGTGTAAACACTCTCGGGCCATCCCGATAACATCTAGAATCAGTCTCCCTTTAAAAAACCCCAATTTCTCTTCTGAGAGGGCTCGAGAGAGAATTGGTCTGATCCTGTTTGCAATAATTTTTGCTATAATTTTATAGCACAAGTTACATAGAACAATCGCTTTGAAATCCCCAAAAGTTGTAGGCTTGTTGACTTTTGGGATGAGGACCAAAAAGGTCGAGTTTAAAGCCTTTTTGACCACTTCTTTGCTCCTAGAGTTCTCTACCACATCCAACAACTCATCCCCCACCAGCTCAAAAAAGTGGATAAAAAACTCCATCGTTCAGCCATCAGGTCCTGGGCTTCTGTCTTTAGAAAAAACTTTAAGAACATCCCATAACTCCTCCTTCTTACATGGACTTTTGAGGCGAAGATCGTCTTGTTCTGAAACCAAACGAGGGAAGAGACTGGCTAATGAGACTCGATCTGTGATATGTGTCTCTACCTCTGTAGAATACCCTTTAAAAATATGAGAGCCTCTGCTAAGATCCCCCCATTGCTAGAATGGATATGGCCATTCTCATCCTGTACTTCCTAGAGGTTTTTTTTGTTTCTTCTAAAGCTCACAAAATGATGAAAAGATTTTGTGTTCTGATCGCCACTTTTGATTCAGGTAGCTTGGCTTTGCTGTCTCCAGAGTTCTTCCTTTGCCAATAACTTAGTTTCTAAGGACTTGATTTGTTCCTCGACCTCCCTGCTTAAACGACCCATGGAGTTCTCCTGATAACACCCCAAAAGATGCTCCTCCAGCTTAACTAGTTTAAAAAAAAAATAGTTATTTGTTGTTGGGCCCATTTCTTAGCTCTCTGTTTGATCAATTTTAATTTTGCAAGCAATCTCTTATGAACCTCTATCTCTAAAAGAAAGGACAGATCCTTCCACGTCTCATGAACAATACAGGAAAATTCCAAATCCTGTAGCCACGTCAGATTTAATTTGAACGGGTAAGCTAGTGTATGAATGCTTTGATCCAGCTGAAACATGATTGGTGCAGGATCCGAAATAAATGGATATGCAACCCAAGACTGATGACGACTCGAAGCCTTCAAAAACTTAGTCGCTATGAAGACTCTATCCAATCTTTTAGTGATGTTGTTTGAGCCCGCTCTACCATTCCTCCAGGTCGGTGCAAACACATTAGGGAGAATATCCACCAAGCCTAAGTCCATGAACATTATCTTAAAGAAATCTGCCAGCAGACCGACTGTGTTGATTCTCCCCAAATTTCCCCGACACTCATTGTAATATTGAAGTCCCCAGCAGTTATAAGATTATTGTGTGCTAGTATGCCATTGTCAACCACTTTAGTCCAAAAATCTCTTCTGTCAACACATGGTCCATAAATATTTAGAAAGGATATCAATTGTTTTTTCTCTAGAAGAGTACATGTCAAATAAATACCACCACAACTTAAGTAAGCAGAGAGGTCAAATTTTAAAGGATCCCAAGCCACCAGTAGGCCTCTAGACTTGCCTATAGATCTCACAACACAAATAAACCACTCAGGGCGAAGCAAATACATAAAAGACCTAGCCTTCTGTGCATCCACCAAAGTTTCTTAAAGGAAAATAATGTTAGGTAGAGTTCTAGAAAGTACTCTGCGCAGGGAGGCAAATTCCAGAGGTCCCCCTACCCCTCTAATGTTAAGGGAGAGAAGAATCATGATTTCACCCTGGCCAAGTCTTTCATGCCTCTAAGCGCCCCAATGTCCGAAGTAGTCGCAAAAATTAGATCTGGTGTCATAGGTACAATAATGGCTTTTTTTCTAGCACTTCGAGTTTTAATAGGAGAAATTTCTAAACCCAACCCTCTGGTCCAAAAAAAATCCTAAATGGAACCCTCCCCCGACTGTTGCGACCGACTACCAGAGTGTTTATAACTTTTTGAACCAACAACCGTTCTCCCCTGAGAAGTAGGAATATGAATAGGTTGTTGGATCTCTTTAAAGGTAGGTACCAAAGATTCCAAATCACATCACTTAAGGAGTTATCTTCGAGCTCAGGTTCTCTAAAGCCCGAGAGGATAGGAGGATTCAAATTCGAAACAATAGTAGGGGCCTTATCCATCTTGTATCCCTTCGAGTCAGAATATAGGTGCCCGGTGTCAAGATAACCTGCCCTCCTCGGATCACAAGAATAAGCTAAAGCTCCATAAGGAAGAGCAGTCGCCAAGGGGGAAGAAGCCAAAAAACTATCACCCACAGGGTTCGGTCCAATTTCCTCACCCAAAGTAGTAGAAATAGGAGAAACCCTTCCCCTACCAATAGAAAAAGGAACAAAGGTCATAACAAAGGGAGAAGACGACCTCCTATCCTCAACCACCCCAAAAGCCGAGTCCAATAAATCCTTTTACCATGCAGACAGAGAAGAAAAAAGTAAAGGACATATACTCTTCAAATTACTCGTGAATGAGTCCCCATACTCTAATGGAGAGGGAGTCTCGAGTGTTGACATAAACCAACCACCAATCGATGATTCAATGAGTTCTTTGAATCATCCTCTTCCACGGGTCCCCTACACTCCCTGCGCAAGTGCCCCGTCCTGCGACAATGAGAACATTTGAAAGGTATACCAAGGTAATCAAGCCTCTATACCAGCAAGTGTCCCCTCCATTCGATCTCAAGAGATTCCAACAGGCCGACGTGAATATCTATCTCTACTAAGACCTTGCAAATCCTTCTGTCCGGATCTTTCAATAGTGAGTCATCCACCTTAATAAACCTACCCAAATTGTTCCCAATAGCTTCTAGAGATTTTTGATTCCATAGTTGGAGCAGTAAACCCGGAAGCAGGACCCACAGGTGTCTGCGTTGAAAGTAGTCTTTGCGTGGGTCGAATCCCACCCTCCATCATTTGAGCATAAGGTTGCAGCCATCCACCACCCATAGTTTTTCCAGAATGTGGATAATGTCTTCCGGTTTATTAAAACAGAAGCCGAGCCAACCACTCATCAAGTAAAGAATCTCAGGAGTATAGCCCAGTACTAGAGACCATGCTTCCTCAACCCAAACAAGTAAAGGAATGTCACACAACGACCAATAAGACATGTGCTCCACCAAAATTATTAATGCCAGTGTATAGGTGTTCTCGAGCCCAACATCCGACCCCATAACCAGTCTGTGTTTTGTTCGGTTGGTACTCCACGACTTAGCTCGTTTGAAAATTCTCCCCTGTGTGCTTGGACCGAAAATCGCCTTGGGCCGAGCTCCAGTAGCCTCCCTACTAACTCTCAAGCCTTCAAAACCAGTCACAGTTCAAACTCGAGATGAGAATGGCTCCAGAAGCGACTGAGAATGCTTGTCCCCCATCAATACACCTAACTTAGGTAGTGAAGGAGAGGTAATCTGTTGCAAGTTCTGCCTTGACATAATCGCACTGAGCTCATCCACCGATGCGAAAAGACCGACATTGTGCCAGATATCCTCGCTAGCCGCACTCATTAGTGCATTGACCTCAGCTTCCATTCGAAAGATTCTCCCTCAAGACGAAATATGCCACCTAACCCTACAGAAATAACTCACCTCAACTACTAGAAGTCTGCTCCCCACTGTAATAAAGAAATCAGTTAATGAGGAGGCCCCCCGTCTCGGAAGAAGACCAAAGAAAAATGGCAGACAAGACTCACCAAAGAACACCTAGAAGGCTCTAAAAGACAAAACCATCACCTAGTTGTCCAGTTAAACACCTCACCTTACCCCAAAACCTCGTATCCCATCAAAACCAGTTAAAAATTTCGCTAAAAAAACAACGCAGATGGAAAGGGTAACTCTGAAGCTCAGGAGCAGTAAAATATCTATTCTAAAACATAGATACATAAAACAAGGTCCTCCGCTAAACAACTTCCAGACCAAATAACAGAGAAAAAATGCCTATCTCCACCACCGATATCCCATACAGGCTGCTAGGAGCTTAAGGGGAGTAGCTCTCTGCCAGTAGTGATCTATCCTAAACCACCCTACAATTTACACCGCACATCTAACACCTCCATAGTAAAGTTCTCTCCATAAGGAGTAGGTTGTTCAATGTATCGACCTCCATTACAATTCTTCGAGGTGCCGAACTCCGCACATGATATGTAACACTTGTCAAGTATGCTTGTTCAACCAATAAACTTGTAACTTAACATTTAGATTTCAAGCTACTTATTATTGAGATTTCATATCATCAAATTTTTGTGTAATAGCAATGGTTGGATAAACTTGCAACATAACATTTATTCTCAAGTTACTTATTGTTAAGATTCATACTTGGGTTCTCTAATATGTACTCATTATTTTTAAACATGTGATGCATTTAGTGATATCTGTGAGTCATTATTTTTAAAGATGTGATGCTTTTAGTGATTTTTTAAAATAATTTCAATCTATATTATATTTAAGGGTATGAATTTTTAAAAATAAATTGTAATTTATTTTTCAAAAAGTTTAAAATAATTAGATTTTGTGTTGTGGTTTATTGGTGATTAAGGGAGACATGTCCAAAGTTCTATGCTTAAACTTGTCTCATGATTTAAGTGATTTAACTGTGGTCCCAAGTAGAGATGAAGTCCACTTTCTCTTGGCCTCTTTTGACTTATTTCCAAATTTATTACCTTATCTTTCATTGTAGTTTATTGGTGATTAGGGAGGACTTTGATTTGATATTCTTATCTAAGGTTCCATTCATGTCCAAAGTTCTATGCTTAAACTTGTCTCATGATTTAAGTGATTTAACTGTGGTCCCAAGTAGAGATGAAGTCCACTTTCTTTTGGCCTCTTTTGACTTATTTCTAAATTTATTACCTTAGTTTATTCGTGATTAGGAAGGACTTTGATTTGATACTCTTATCCAAGATTCCATTCCTATATTTAAACCTTAATTAAGCAAAACTTTAAATGAAAAAAATAAAAATATTTCATTACAACCACTCTAAACATTAATTAAAAAAAATCTACAAACATTAAAAGAGTATATATTATGAAAGATACCAACTAAGAGATAAGATGCAACTAAAAGATAAGATGCATTGCTTAACCATATGCCACTAAGATATTTAAAATGCCACTAAGATATTTAAAACATTCCTTTGCCAACCTTAACCATTAAAACAATAGCTTTGGTATGGCTCGAATATCATAATGCCCATAGAAATTAAATAGATAGATGAGATTCTCCCTCATCTTAGCATTATGTGATGTTTGAATCACTGAAAATAGTCTCTCCATGACTAGATAAAGACAAAGGAAGAGTAGTTATATATATATATATATATTTTTTTTTTTATTTTTTTTTACTCGCTCATTTGGGGAATGAAAAACGATTTTTAATTTTTTTTTAAAGGTTGGGTATAGTTTGTGAATCTTTGAGTATCTTGGGTACATGTTCCATTTGATAAAAAGATGTGACAAAACAAATCACCGAAGGACCAAGGTCTATTCATTAGTGGAAAGGTTGGGATTATTTTAAAATTTGAATAAATATTATTATTTTAAAATTTGGGTCAAAGTCAAGGATATCGAGTGGGAGTGGGCAATTTACTTGCTTTGAGTGGTGAAATGAAGTTTCACACTGAGACTATTAATTCGCGTGGGAGGGTAAATTAATTACCATAAGGTGAAATGATGAAGGTATGTAAATTACGCTTTGGTAAAATTGAAGGGGGCAGCGGTCTCTTGAGTGAATCAAGGGGCAGGGTTAATTAATATTAAAATAACGAGGCAAGGTACGGCGGGGCCCACCGAAATTCTCGGAGAATCTTGGCACGCGTCATCCATTTAAACGTTTGTTAGACAAAGACGCGGCGGCCTCAGATGCCGACGTTAGATTCCGGTGCGGGGCCCGCCGTGTTTTTAATTGCGGGCAAAGCAAAGGCAAGGCAGGCCATGCTTGATATTCTCGGGGAGTAAAAGGCACGTGAAAATATTAAAGAAATTCCCTGGAATATTCTCGACGCCGTATTCCATTGGCCGGCTTATCCGATTCCGGAAATTAATATTTTAATGACGGAAGTGGAATATCCAGCGAGGCTTCCGGCTTTCCGAGACCGAGATCCCTTCAATTTGTCACGTCGCCTGACGTCTCTGTCTCCCGGCAGCGGATGGGGATGCCGGTTTGGCGTTAGCGTCTCGGCGGTGGCTCGGCGCGTATGGTAATGGGAAAATGTTTCGGCCCGGGGCCGTTTTTCTTTAGCTCGGGCGATTTGTTCGGAAAGCGGTTTCGGGTGAGGTGCGGTTGGTTTTGTCGTTCAATGAATGTACCGGTGGGCAGTTCATCGAGGAGAGGGAATCTGACAGCAGTAGGGACAAGGTGGAATCTCTATCTTTTCGTGGCGAGTCGGTGGTATTTGGGTCGATACTGCAACGTGGTGGATCCTTTCGCTTGTCGCGGATTCCAGCCAGCCTTGAACCCACGTAGCGTTGAAATCCCCATCGACTCTTGAGGAAATCATGACACCTGACAGTACCTTACCTTACCTTAGGAATAGAATATCATACAAATTTTTAATAATAGCAACAACTTTCACAAGGTTCCCTAGCTTCTTCTTCTTCATCTCACTAGGCATAATGTGCAAATTCTTGGAGATGCTTCTATGTTCTTGATTTCCCAGCACCTAGTTTTGGCGGAGAGGTAGGATACCGTGTCATATCGCATGACAAATGTTTGATCTATCTTTATTTAAGATTAAAATGGATAATTAAACCATGATGAAGGGAATATCGCCACTTAACTAACCAATCGAACTCTTCTATACTATATGTGTTAGAATTAAATTTTAATAAAGGGAATATCACCATCCAACTTACCAATCAAACTCTAACA
>JASDQU010425509.1:0-10333 GCA_032191745.1 Picea mariana
AGAGGAGACTAATTTACAGGATGGAACCATTGTTTTAGAGTGCTTGCAAGAGGAACTTTTGAGTGATCATGATGGCGATAATATTCCTAGAGGAGACATGCCACCCCCATCCACTACAAGGGTTCCAGATTCATCAGTTTTACCTTTATCTGCACAACATCCATTGTCACGTGGGGGCCATTCAGCTGATGGTCGTGTTCCACGATCACTTCCACCTGTTCCTCCTCTTATTCAAAGATCACGGGAGAAGAAACTAGAAGTTTCTCGTGGCAAGAGGAAAACTCAAAGCATAGTACTTAGTACTTGCTAGATCTCTTTTTTTGTTTCATGTTTAGAAGTAGTCTCTAAAACTTAGTACTTTGTCTTGAGTCTTGAGTCTTGACTCTTTATTATGGCTTATTCTGTAAACAATGAACTTATGAACTTATGAACTTAAGAACATCATATGGCAATTTACCTTTGAAGTTAATGATTGATGTTATGATGCTTTAATGATTGATGTTATGATGCTTTTATGATTGATGTTATGATGCTTTAATGTTGAGTACCACATATGTTTATGATTGATGTTATATGTGTAGTATGTAGTATGTACTAAATGGTTGATGCTTTAATGATCATCGATTCATCACTAATCAATTAGTTAAATGATCTTATATCTATGTTTTCATGTTTTTTGCAATTGATTCAACATTTTGCATGTTTTATATATATATGCATCAAAATATATATTTTTTATGTATTATATAAAAAATGCTCCCGCTCCCGGAGAATTTTAAAAATCTGCGCTTCCCACTCCCTCTCCCTACTCCCGCTCCGTGCTCCCAACAGCCTTGGTTTCCACTCACTGGCCAATGACTTTTATGAAAAAGTCGCGAAAAATCGCAGGTATTTTCAACACTGGCTGGAAGTGAGCATTGGATGTCTAAGAATCAAGACATTGATAAAAGGGCGTAGCAGCATTCTTGGGAAAAGTATGTGTATAAATTCGACCTCTGAAAATTTTTGCCCAAATTAGAGCAAAAAACAACTATGTACCCTATAAAAAGTTTAACTGTGGAGACAATGGTATATATATACAGTTGTGCAGCGTTGAGGTAGAATATTAGGGCCGACCCATGATGAAGTTTGAATTAGGGCCGACCTACATATGTTTGAAAATGACTTGTTAATGTAAATTCATTGGAGCCGACCTTGGTTGCTTTTAAGGGCCGATCTATGAAGATATGGATGATGGTTTGTTCGTTGTTGAAGGAGCATTTGGGGCCTCTACGCCAGCAGTTGGAGGAAGTCTAGAAAGTTGTTGATGACAAGTTGGAGGGCTTATTGAAGGATTCATGCACATTGAAGGGCACATTGAAGGGTCTTTGGAGGCCGAATGCTGCACCAAAACCCCTATGCCCCTCATTCATTGAAGATAGGACATTGTTGAGGGATTCTACCCCTTTTTTGTTGTGCATGTGGCTTGAGAAGCCCTACTTTTGTATATTTTGGATGATTTAATTATTGAAGAGGGCCTTTTTCCCTTCCATAGGCTAGAATAGGGGATTTTATCTTAGAAAATAATATTTTGATGTGCAAGGAAGTTGAGCACCTCCACTTCCTCTCATTTTATCATCATTACTTGAGGGAGAAATCCCTTAAGAGGTCTGAAATTTCTTGAAGCATTTTGGTCTTAGACTGGTCTCTAGGATGGAGGTTTAAGAAATTTTGTGGATGTTTCTCTTGTTTTGGTGGATGATCTATGAAACTAGGGTTTCCTCATGCATAGCGACTTAGTTTAGTAAGTGTTATTTCCAATTTTAAGTGTTGGTTCATGGTATATCTTGGTGGATGCTTTATTAGATGGTTAATAATTACATGTCATCTTGTTAGAAACCCCAAGGAAGGATTAAGATTGTGTATCCCCTTCCCTTACTTCATTCATCTTAAACCTTTTTGAAGCATTTAAGACCTAGCCTAGGGGTTAAGATTGTTTATCCCCCTAGACTTTGTCTTTGGCTAGTCCAAAGACCTAGGGATTGTGATGGTACATCCCCCTAGGGTTTGACCTAGTTTTCACCTGGATCCCTTATTGGAAGCCATAGAAGACATAGGATGGGATTAGGGATTGTGATTGTACATCCCCATGATCTTGCTTTCCTAGAGAATTAGACAAAGGGATTATGATAGTATATCCCCCTAGATCTTAATTTTTTAGTCTTCCCTTGATTTTACTCTCCCTTGAAGTTCCTTTCCTTGACCCCATATGCCCAATGAAAAAACATTGATCTCCCAAACTCCAACCACTTTTCTTTACTACCTTAAAGTTTACCAAACCCATTTTGCTTGGACTCACTCTTCACATCATCTTGAGCTTCATTACCCTAGTCCTAGCAATCTTAATCCAAGGAAACCCCCTTGAGCCAGAGAAGAGTTGCCTGAAGGGAAAGAGGGTTGGTGAGGTGACAATGGCATCCCTCTTGGTTACACTCTATCACACTTGAGCTTTCAGACTTTATCTCTATAAGTGTGGGTTTGTGTGAGAACAAACCAAATCCTCTATCTTAATAATTTTTCTTCACTAATTCTTGTCACCTTTATTAAAGTTGACCTAGTCCTTTACAATATTAATTACTTATCACTAATTCCTAATGGCTAAAATTCTTATATCCTATTTTATTGATTTAAGGACTCACTCTTTTCTATCTTTTAAAAACTTTTATTTGGATCCTTTGATAATGGGTGGAGTGTTCTCTCACTCTTTTCTATCTTTTTAAAAATTTTGTTCAAATCATTTAATGATAGGTGGAGAGTCCACTCGAAACATTGAAACATTTCTAAAACAATGCAACTCCTAAAATCCTCAATAATATTTTTTTTTCTAAATACTCTTTAAATACTACACTAAAAAGCTCGAACAGATTTTCCATTAAAATTATTATTATCTATATTTAAAAAAACAAGAAATAATCATTTTATAACATATTTTCTTATTCAAACTTGATCCTTGTCAATATAACTTACAACCTAAATACCATATGGAGTTTTCATCGACTCTCCATCACCTAAATGTGAACATCACATTATAAATATAGCTTGCAACCCAATTAAGATATGGAGTTTCCATTGACTCTCCATCACCCGAACATGACATTAGCAACGATGCCCTATGTTCGCAGTGCACCCAAAAAAATATATTACAAATATGAATTAATGTATTATATATCATTACTGACCAGAAATAGTAAATATGGTAAGAAAATGACAAACACGAAAAGTATTAGATGGTAGGTGGCCAAAACATTCCATTATTAAAAAAATCCAATATATCGTTTAAAAAAAATACACGACAAAGACATCACATTCAAAAGAAATGACAAACACAAAAAGTATAAGATGGTGGTCAAAACATTTAATTATGGATCAATCTTTTTAAAATTTATGTATATGCTTATTCTAAAATGTCATAGTTTAAATGTATTAGAAATTAGTCTTTTTTCAGTCACTTCAAATAATAAGAAGGGGAACTGATATTTTTGACCTAAAATCTGGTAAAATTCATTTTGGACTAACGAAATTACAAATAGCGGATATTAATATTACACAATCCGATTGCATAAGGGTATTCAAGGGTGCTGAATACATTTTACCATTAAAATGAGCAATTCATCAATCAAAAATTACAATTTTAATAAAGATAACCTTACCAAATTTCATTAATAGCAAACCAAAAAAAATCCAAAACATAAAATGTTAAACCTTCTTATAAAATTGTTATTACATTAACCTTCTTATAAAATTGTTATTACATTAGAGCTTTTTAAGATAATGTCCTCACAACTAGTTCAAACTTGAATTTCACCCCACATAAATCCAATGCAAGGTTTGTAGAAATCAAAGTTAACATCATCCCATTAGACAAAAGCATTTTGAAGTCTCGAAGAGTTTTATGATAAGAAGGGAAAATGATTCTTTTGAGCCAATTGAGGAATTTCGAAAGGATAAAGAAAGAAAATGCTAAAGAGGAAGAGAGCTGCATATGTTTTTAATGTTTGTTTCAGATAATGATTTGATCTTGTTTGAAGCACAATTATTAGTTCAATTTTAGAAAAGTATTAGAAATCATTAAGGCTTACAAACTCACCGTAAGCATGCCCAATTTGAGTTGTACTCTTGAACCCAGCAGTAATGACTAAGCAAAGGATCATCAGGATCCAATTAATTTCAGGAATGTAAATTTGTCCAGGAAATTGTTTTGAAGTATGAACCACCTTGACCATAGGGAAAAAGCCAAGAGCCACTGACTGCTTGATAATTGCAAATGTTGCAGATATTGTCGCCTGGCTTGCAATCACAGCAGCTATAGTTGCAACAGCAAAAATCGGCCAATATACACAATCTGCAGGAGGAATCACCACCAAATTAATACTATACGGGCAGCTCGTGCATTTCTTTGTAACCAGATTAGGTTGTTAGTAGTTACACACAAGTTCTTGACAGATATCTCAGTTATCATGATTCATACCTGGAATGGACCTATAAAATGCTTCCGAAACATCGCTTGGATGTTTTGTGAGGTATGCTGCTTGTCCGGTATAAGCCAACAATAGGCAAGGAAAGACTAGCACAGTAAAAGCAATCTGCATATACAGTTCAACCAAAAGTAATAATTGCTAAGTCATACATCAGAGCTGGTCTCAAATTTCCATGTTAAGAAATAAGACAAGAAACAATGTTAGTCATCTCTAATATAATCTTTTAAAGATTACAGTTTATTGACAGGAATAATGTTTGAAGCTGATCGCTCTCTATGCAGATGCCCATGATTGGACAAGGTGCAGGGAAAATGATTGTGCCATTACCTCTGATGAGAAAATCTATCTTGGCATTGATTCTTAAAGGAGAAAGCTTTAAATATTCCATGATTCTGAATTTTGCAACAAAGGGAAATAAGGAGAGAGTTTAAATTGATTCTTCTTTTATGAAATTGTAATACTTGGTTTTGACCCTTGGAATGTATTAGATCATATTATGTATAAATTGTAAATCTGTTGTTACAATGATAGGAGTTGAGCCATGTGAGCTTAAATAAATGACCTCAAGTGTAAATGAGATAAATATACTTGTATGGGTTCCTAGTGCAGAGCTCAAAGCCAAGGCCCTACTAGTGAATGGCTAGGCATGYAGAGGTGGTAAATATACTTTCTATGGGCTATGTGATTGACTTTAACCATGTTGTACTCAAAACTCCGTAAATACTTTGTTAGATTTTGACATGCAACCAGACTCAATGCACACACACCTCAGATCTGGTCTCGGTTCTCAACAGTATACACACAAACTACATTTTGAACTGTGAACATAAACACATTGAGATGCCTAACTACTTAGCACAGCGGAAAAATACAATCAGCAATTAGATCATATGCAGTACACAGGAATTAATGCCCAAATCACTTGTTCTTAAACCCAGAACAATGGGCTCCCGTACCAGGGACAATGGTCCAATTCTTACACAAAAGAAAAATGCCAAAATACTTACAATACCACTGCAGAAACCCTCCTTGGTTTCTGTGCCCAAATCTGCTCAGCTAGGCTGACTGTAACAGCCCTGTTCCAGCACTCAATGGCTGTCCCAAAACTTCCCCAGTAGACTGTTGTCTTGGCCCACCCAACTGTTGTTCTAGTCCACAAAGGCTGCCTCAATACCTTCTGTATCAAGGATGATTGCAACTTCTGTAACATCCTCCTTTATCTCTGACTGTAACTGCCTTCAAAGGCTGTCCAGGACCTGCTGTTAGGCTGCAACAGACCCTTTATCTCTGTTGTTCCAGCCTTCTTAGCCTGCTGATMAGCTCCAGAACTGCCCTCTAACTGCCTTCAACCAGCCCCACAGTTCTCTTCCTTTGCTGGCCAAGCCTCCAACCATCAGCGGCTGCTCTCCTTTGCTGGCCAAGCCTCCAACCATCAGCGGCTGCTTTCCTTTGCTAGGCCGAGCCCTTAACCCTGCTGCRGCTGTCCTTCTTTTGTTGGCTGAGTCACCTAAGCAGCTGTGGCAGCCCTCTAGGACCTGCGGCTAGGCTGGCCGAGCCTCTCTAGGACCTGCTGCCACCTTCCTGTGCTGGCCAGCACTCAAGGCTGCTGCAGCTAGGCTTCTCCTWAGCCGTGGCAGCCCTTCAAGGCCTGCAGCTGCCTCCTTCCCCTAGGACAAGCCTCCTGCTGCACTACTCRGCCCTCCTCTTCAAGGAAACCTGCCCAAAACAAATAAAACTGCAGAACTGAGGCCTATTGGCCCCTCTCCATGGCTGGACTGAGGTCACCACAACCTCTCTCTCATGTTGGTTGAGGTCACCAAGATTCTCCACAAGAATGAATGTCTCTCTCACACCTTATGTCCTTTTATACAACTCTAATGTTGAATTAGGAGCCCCTCCACAAACTCAACATCAAATTAGACTTGCATGTGGGTGTGAAGCCCCATCACAAGCCCACAAAGAACATTGACAAACCCATGAAGCCCCAAGCTCCAATCCAAGGGGGTTTTCACCAAACGAAGAGTCCAATGTGATGCCAACGAAGATTCCCAAATGCTCGACAACAAGGCCTCTTGTGGGAATACCTCCCGATGCTACAAAAGCATCAACATACTTATGTTGGAATATAATATATAATGGTCCAAGATGGTTGTTGAGAGGATGAGAGGGGCTATAATTCCACAAGAGAGGAAGAGGAAAGGTGACCTATGGGAAAGTAATCCTTTATGTCAATTGTTAACCTAAGAACTTGTCTCTTTTACATCATGTGCCTTCAATGAAACTCATCCTCCTTTGACTTAAAAAGGCCAATCATGAATGCTTGTAAAGGTTGGTAAGGAAGTCTACCTCACGTAGCTATCAAAGCATGAGCATAGTTCAATCAATTTGGAAAAGTGAGAAGAGTCCGTCATTATCATGCGTCATGGAAATTATTTTTCTCATTGCCATTGTCATTCTCATTCTCACCATTCTCATGGGAATTCTCTCCACAAGACTTCTCCATGATATGTTCTCCATTTTCATCATTCTCATGGGAATTCTCTCCACAAGAGTTCTACATGATATGTTCTCCATGGGTTACTCAAAGTTCCAATATGAAAATGATCAAATCATCACTGTGAAGAGGAAATTGCAGTCCTGGGATGAGAGATAAATAGGTTGTCAATGAGCATAGAGGATGGGAAAGTTAGGAAGCCTTCACCCATTGATTATCACTTCTCATTGGTTCCTTAAGAGCCCAAGTTTTACTCTTACAGGTTATCCCCAAAAGGAAAACAACAAATTGGACTCTTTCTGTCTATCTTGAAGATCACTCGAGGGGAAAAAGATTCTTGAGGGATTGTTTAGCAAAGAAAGGAAAAACCTTCCCTTTTGTTGTGTAGGGAAATGTAAGAGAGTGCCATGGTTGTTTGATGGCTAGATGAGTTGCCTAAAATGCTTTGTAGTGAGCATATTGGCCGAGACATGACAGCAATTTGTTAGTTTGATATGCAAAGACAAATATGAGGAAAAGCACTGGAAAACTTATGGGGCATGGCTTTTCCTTCTCATTATTAAATAGATTTTCTACAATAGAGATTTAGCAACCCTAGAGGTTTGATAGGGTCAAAAATAACAACTGGATAACAAATTTCCATAAATAGAAAAAGACTGAATCAACTAATCACCCAACTAACAAATCTATGCATACTCAGTCAACGGGAGAGATTATATGCTTTAACACTCCCCCTTAATCTCAACGGTTACATTCTTCAGCACTGACAATGCCTAAGTGTTGTCTCTGAAACTCAAAAACAATTCTTCTCAATGGCTTGGTATAGATATTTGTTAGCTAATCTCTAGATCCACAAAATTGAATAGAAATGTCACCATTGTTGACAAGCTCGCAAATGAAGCGATAGCAAGTGTCAATGTGTTTTCTTTTTTGGTGAAACCAATGGCTTTTGGACAATGCAATTATTGAACTGTTGTCATAGAAAATAGAAGTTGTACTACAAGATCTTTCAAGATTCTTCTTATCCACACTGCATGGCATGATGTTGTAGTAGCTGCTACATATTCTGCTTTTGCAAAAGATATTGAGACAATGGGTTGCTTCGTAGGAGCCCATGAGATTAAATTTGTGCCTAAATGAAAAGCATATCCTGAGGTGCTTTTCCTATCATCAATGCTACCAACAAATTCGTTGTCTATGTATCTTGTATGTTGCCTTCAAAAGTTGTGAACCACAATCCATAATCAGTTGTACCTGCAATATACCTTAAAATTATTTTTCCAACTTTCCATTGAGAGTCCTTGGGAGACTCCATAAATCTGGAAATAAAACTAACTGCATACAAAAAATCAGGTCTAGTTGTAGTAAGGTACATGAGGTTGTCTACAAACCTCTTATATAGTGTTGAATCAACTCTTGGTCCATCATCCTGCTTGCTCAATTTTGTTCTTGTTGCAATAGGTGTTTTTTGCTGATTTGCACTTATCCATCCTGAACCTCTTTAAGATATCAGTAGCATACTTTTGTTGACATATGAAAATGCCTTGAGCGGATTGCTTAACTTCAATTCCCAAAAAGTACTTCATGAGACCAAGGTCTGTCATCTCAAACTCTCTTTTCATGGCAGCTTTGAAATCATCTAACATCAGATTACCAGTATATAATATCATATCATCAACATACAGACAAACTATAAGAATTTACCCGCTGATCTGATTTGGTATAAAGATTAAGCTCATTACTAATCCTGCTGAACCCATTATTGAGCAAATAAGAGTCAATTCGACTGTACCAAGCTCTTGGAGCTTACTTCAATCCAAACAAGGATTTCTTCAGCTTGTACACACTGAACTCTTGGCCTTTTACTTCAAATCACRGTGGTTGATCTACATACACCTCTTCTTCTAAATTTCCATTCAAAAAGGATGACTTCACATCTCAAACTCTCTTTTCATGGCAGCTTTGAAATCATCTAACATCAGATTACCAGTATATATCATATCATCAACATACAGACAAACTATAAGAATTTACCCGCTGATCTGATTTGGTATAAAGATTAAGCTCATTACTAATCCTGCTGAACCCATTATTGAGCAAATAAGAGTCAATTCGACTGTACCAAGCTCTTGGAGCTTACTTCAATCCAAACAAGGATTTCTTCAGCTTGTACACACTAAACTCTTGGCCTTTTACTTCAAATCACAGTGGTTGATCTACATACACCTCTTCTTCTAAATTTCCATTCAAAAAAGATGACTTCACATCTATCTGGTAAACTGGCCATTTGTTCTGGGCTGCAATGGCTATCACAACTCTAATAGTATCCAACCTTGCTACTGGAGCAAAGGTCTCACCATAGTCAATACCAGCTTGTTGAAAAAACCCTTTGGAAACTAGCCTTGCCTTATGTTTCTCTACCTTGCCTTTCTCATTCAATCTTGTCTTGTAAACCCACTTAACACCAATGTTGGTTTTATCTGCTGGGAGATCAACAAGATCTCATGTCTCGTTCCTTTCAATAGCTTCAATCACTTCATTCATGACATGCACCCAATGTTCTTCTTTCACTGCCTCTTCAAAATAAGTAGGTTGATAGGACAATAAGGTAAATTGAGCTTGTTGATCCATGTCATCCAACTGCTCATAGATTTCCCTCAAGCTCCTTGTTTTCTGATTTCTCACAAAAGCTACTAACTCACTGCTGGAAGAAGAACTATTTTTAGTCTGTTCTTCTTGTCTTTGCACCTGTAACCTTGGAAGTCTTGGTGGAGGTACTTGTTGTCCTAAGCTTTCCACATGTTCATCTATTTGGAGTAACTGATTTCGTTTGTCCATTGTTTCATTTTCTTGGTTGCTCCAAGATTTGTCCTTCGAAAATTTTACATCTTTGCTCACCACAAATTTCTTGGTGATTAGATTATACAGTCTATGGACTTTGGAGTCTGGACTATTCACTGTACCCAATGAAAATGCACTTTTCACTCCTGCTGTCAAGTTTCCCTCTTAGCTCTTCTAGGACATGTGCATACACTATACAACCAAAAATTCTGAAGTGAGAGCCACTTGACTTCGTGCCACTCCATGCTTCTTGAGGAACTTTATCTTTCACACTATTTGTTGGAGATTTGTTCATTATGTAGTCTGAACAAGCAACAACTTCAGCGCAAAAATCATTAGACAGATTTTTAGCTTTAATCATGCTCCTTGCCATGTTCATGATGGTCTGGTTCTTTCTTTCATCCACTCCATTCTGTTGTGGAGTATATCTGGTGGTGAACTAACTTTTATTTCCCTGTTGTCTACAAAAATTTGCAAACTC